>JAJIBD010010436.1:0-59674 GCA_021461705.1 Cryptotis parvus
TGGATCTGCGAGTAGCGTCCTTGTCCAAGTGACATAGATGAGCAACCTAGTTGTCTGATCTACGTAGTGGGAAACACCTTCTTTCGCACTATGCGGAAAGAGAATTACATACTAGGTTTATTATCCGTGAAACGGAACACCACTCCCTATGGTCGGAACTGAGCTTCTGCCACTCTGGCAAGTGAACAAGTGCTCCCCTGCCAAGGGCATACTTGGACCCTTCCATATAGGGCGACACTGTTCTCCCTGCACAGAGATCACCCGCCAAACGGAGTTCAGCACAAAAGTACCGGGTAAGGTCAAGCGGCCAGAAACGGCCAACTTGGGGGAATTCTTGAACTTGCATTCGCTGGGGCTGTCGACAGAGCGCAGCAGCGAGATTCGAGGAGCAGCGTTGATCCCAGTCACAATCATGAGCCCTGGGGTGGCCTGTACCGAATCGACTGAAATACGGGCCCTAAGGGCCTGACCGCGTTCTTTGCGTGCAGAACTGAGTGTGCTGCCTATCAGAGAGCCCTAGGAACTCGCACTCAGTTCTGCACACTAAGTGTTCGGGTTTTCAAACGAAGAGAGGCCTCCGGCACAGAGACTTGGGGGACTTAGTCAATTCCATTTTTGTTCACGACGATGAGTGGATAATTGGGTATGAGAGGAGCTGACATCGTGCAACGTATATTGAGGAGCACCAGCGTCGTCCTAATCAGAACACCCTCTTTCGCTCCTACTGGAGACTGCATTCCTTAATATGAATTCCATACAACGTTCAGAAACTGAACTCAGCTCTTTCGCTCGGCACTGAATTTCTGAAAACGGAGAGTGTGAAAACGTGCCCACCTGAACCGGGGCCACCGGGACACCATCCCCGTATTGTTTCATCGTTTGCCATAGAGATCAACCCCAATCGGAGGACAAGTATCCACGCAGGTGTGAAGTGTCAATCGGCCCAAAAAAACGGCACACGATGCCGAAGGGGATTCACCACATGCCATTCACTGTAACTGATGGCGGAGGGCTACACGGGTGTTGAGAGGAGGAGAATTTGACCCGTTCACCCCTCACGCGCATCTGAAAGGAGCAACTGAACAGAAAGAGAGGCAGACCGTAAGTGCCAGAACACGTTCTTGGTGTTCTGAAGTGAGCGTTCTGCA
The DNA here is from genome assembly GCA_021461705.1 of Cryptotis parvus. Classification (NCBI taxonomy): domain Eukaryota; kingdom Metazoa; phylum Chordata; class Mammalia; order Eulipotyphla; family Soricidae; genus Cryptotis; species Cryptotis parvus. Next base: position 1,149 of record JAJIBD010010436.1, read on the forward strand.
AATGAGAATTTGAAATGTGTTTGCCCCGAGCAGGACACACGAAGTGCTCGAGGTTTCGTACCGAGGCCGATAGGAGAGTAAGCACGGATTGCTGACATTGTTTCCGAAAGGAGATAAACCGCTCTCCGAGCTGCACGGCCAGCAGGCACGAAAGGGATTCACCCTTCCACGCTTAGCAAGACGGCGAGCCGGCTCATTGGATCTGCGAGTGGCGTACCTGTCCAAGTTTTATCGAGGAGCAACGTGGTTGTCGGATCGACATAGTGTGAGCACCTCCTTTCGCTCCTGTTGTTAGCTGAGTTGCGTACTCTGTTCACGATCCGTGAAACTGAACAACATACGTTTGGTGCGAACTGAGTTTCTGCAAACCTGGCTGGTGAACGAGTGCCCACCTGGCAATGGCCCGCTTGCGACCAACCTTACCTGGTGACGTTGTTCTCATTAGAGATCACCCGCAAACGGAGTTAAGCACAAAAGCTGTTTTGAAGTTCAAAACGGCCAGAAACGGCAAATGAAGTCGAAGGGGATTCTCGAATTTGCATTCGCTGTAACTGTAGACAGAGGTCAGCAGTGAGGGGGGGGGGGAATTCACCCGATTCCATTTTTTCTTCACGACGATGCGTCGATAATTCACTGGAGGAACTGCCCTTGGCCCAATAACCTAATGAGCACCGTCGTCGTCATTCTTAGGATACCTACTCTCGCTCTGGATGAAGACTGAATTGCATACTACCTTCAGTATCCATGAATCTGAACACATTTCTTGTGCTCCGAAGGGAATTTCTGAAATCGAGGATTGTGAACCAATGCTCACCTGAAATGGGCCACCGAGAAACCCAGGCCCACATTGCTACATTGTTTCCCATAGAGAGAGAGATCAAGGCAAATCGGAGAGGAAGGACACGCTATGTCGTTTTGAAGTGCCACGCGCCGAACAAGGCAAACGAGGTCGAAGGGGATTCACCAAATTGCAGTCACTGGAAGTGACGGCAGAGGGCTTCACTGGTGTTAGGCGCAGCCGAATTGGACCCTTTCAGCATCACGCGCAGTGGATTCCTCGAACTGCATACACTGAGATCTAGGCCCGAAGTGCCGGAAGACGTTCTTTGTCTCCCGAAGTGAGCATCCAGCAAATCAGAAAGGAGAATGTGTTTGCTCTCAGTTCGGCACACTAAGTGCTCGATTTATCTAATCATCCAGGCCCGTCGGAAAGTAGGCAGGGATCACTGCCATTGTGAACAAAGGGAGAAAAATCCGCTCACCGAGCGGCACTGCCAACAGAGGCGAGAGAGATTCACCAAATTCCATTTTTTGGTTCACGACGGTGTGTTGGCTAATTGGATCTGCGAGTAGCGTCCTTGTCCAAGGTACATAGATGAGCAACCTAGTTGTCTGATCTACGTAGTGGGAAACACCTTCTTTCGCACTATGCGGAAAGAGAATTACATACTAGGTTTATTATCCGTGAAACGGAACACCACTTCTATGGTCGGAACTGAGCTTCTGCCACTCTGGCAAATGAACAAGTGCTCCCCTGCCAAGGGCATACTTGGACCCTTCCATATAGGGCGACACTGTTCTCCCTGCACAGAGATCACCCGCCAAACGGAGTTCAGCACAAAAGTACCGGGTAAGGTCAAGCGGCCAGAAACGGCCAACTTGGGGAATTCTTGAACTTGCATTCGCTGGGGCTGTCGACAGAGCGCAGCAGCGAGATTCGAGGAGCAGCGTTGATCCCAGTCACAATCATGAGCCCTGGGGTGGCCTGTACCGAATCGACTGAAATACGGGCCCTAAGGGCCTGACCGCGTTCTTTGCGTGCAGAACTGAGTGTGCTGCCTATCAGAGAGCCCTAGGAACTCGCACTCAGTTCTGCACACTAAGTGTTCGGGTTTTCAAACGAAGAGAGGCCTCCGGCACAGAGACTTGGGGGACTTAGTCAATTCCATTTTTGTTCACGACGATGAGTGGATAATTGGGTATGAGAGGAGCTGACATCGTGCAACGTATATTGAGGAGCACCAGCGTCGTCCTAATCAGAACACCCTCTTTCGCTCCTACTGGAGACTGCATTCCTTAATATGAATTCCATACAACGTTCAGAAACTGAACTCAGCTCTTTCGCTCGGCACTGAATTTCTGAAAACGGAGAGTGTGAAAACGTGCCCACCTGAACCGGGGCCACCGGGACACCATCCCCGTATTGTTTCATCGTTTGCCATAGAGATCAACCCCAATCGGAGGACAAGTATCCACGCAGGTGTGAAGTGTCAATCGGCCCAAAAAACGGCACACGATGCCGAAGGGGATTCACCACATGCCATTCACTGTAACTGATGGCGGAGGGCTACACGGGTGTTGAGAGGAGGAGAATTTGACCCGTTCACCCTCACGCGCATCTGAAAGGAGCAACTGAACAGAAAGAGAGGCAGACCGTAAGTGCCAGAACACGTTCTTGGTGTTCTGAAGTGAGCGTTCTGCAAATGAGAATGTGAAATGTGTTTGCCCCGAGCAGGACACACGAAGTGCTCGAGGTTTCGTACCGAGGCCGATAGGAGAGTAAGCACGGATTGCTGACATTGTTTCCGAAAGGAGATAAACCGCTCTCTCGAGCTGCACGGCCAGCAGGCACGAAAGGGATTCACCCTTCCACGCTTAGCAAGACGGCGAGCCGGCTCATTGGATCTGCGAGTGGCGTACCTGTCCAAGTTTTATCGAGGAGCAACGTGGTTGTCGGATCGACATAGTGTGAGCACCTCCTTTCGCCTCCTGTTGTTAGCTGAGTTGCGTACTCTGTTCACGATCCGTGAAACTGAACAACATACGTTTGGTGCGAACTGAGTTTCTGCAAACCTGGCTGGTGAACGAGTGCCCACCTGGCAATGGCCCGCTTGCGACCAACCTTACCTGGCGACGTTGTTCTCATTAGAGATCACCCGCAAACGGAGTTAAGCACAAAAGCTGTTTTGAAGTTCAAAACGGCCAGAAACGGCAAATGAAGTCGAAGGGGATTCTCGAATTTGCATTCGCTGTAACTGTAGACAGAGGTCAGCAGTGAGGGGGGGGGGGAATTCACCCGATTCCATTTTTTTCTTCACGACGATGCGTCGATAATTCACTGAGAGGAACTGCCCTTGGCCCAATAACCTAATGAGCACCGTCGTCGTCATACTTAGGATACCTACTCTCGCTCTGGATGAAGACTGAATTGCATACTACCTTCAGTATCCATGAATCTGAACACATTTCTTGTGCTCCGAAGGGAATTTCTGAAATCGAGGATTGTGAACCAATGCTCACCTGAAATGGGCCACCGAGAAACCCAGGCCCACATTGCTACATTGTTTCCCATAGAGAGAGAGATCAAGGCAAATCGGAGAGGAAGGACACGCTATGTCGTTTTTGAAGTGCCACGCGCCCGAACAAGGCAAACGAGGTCGAAGGGGATTCACCAAATTGCAGTCACTGGAAGTGACGGCAGAGGGCTTCACTGGTGTTAGGCGCAGCCGAATTGGACCCTTTCAGCATCACGCGCAGTGGATTCCTCGAACTGCATACACTGAGATCTAGGCCCGAAGTGCCGGAAGACGTTCTTTGTCTCCCGAAGTGAGCATCCAGCAAATCAGAAAGGAGAATGTGTTTGCTCTCAGTTCGGCACACTAAGTGCTCGATTTATCTAATCATCCAGGCCCGTCGGAAAGTAGGCAGGGATCACTGCCATTGTGAACAAAGGGAGAAAAAATCCGCTCACCGAGCGGCACTGCCAACAGAGGCGAGAGAGATTCACCAAATTCCATTTTTTGGTTCACGACGGTGTGTTGGCTAATTGGATCTGCGAGTAGCGTCCTTGTCCAAGGTACATAGATGAGCAACCTAGTTGTCTGATCTACGTAGTGGGAAACACCTTCTTTCGCACTATGCGGAAAGAGAATTACATACTAGGTTTATTATCCGTGAAACGGAACACCACTTCTATGGTCGGAACTGAGCTTCTGCCACTCTGGCAAGTGAACAAGTGCTCCCCTGCCAAGGGCATACTTGGACCCTTCCATATAGGGCGACACTGTTCTCCCTGCACAGAGATCACCCGCCAAACGGAGTTCAGCACAAAAGTACCCGGGTAAGGTCAAGCGGCCAGAAACGGCCAACTTGGGGAATTCTTGAACTTGCATTCGCTGGGGCTGTCGACAGAGCGCAGCAGCGAGATTCGAGGAGCAGCGTTGATCCCAGTCACAATCATGAGCCCTGGGGTGGCCTGTACCGAATCGACTGAAATACGGGCCCTAAGGGCCTGACCGCGTTCTTTGCGTGCAGAACTGAGTGTGCTGCCTATCAGAGAGCCCTAGGAACTCGCACTCAGTTCTGCACACTAAGTGTTCGGGTTTTCAAACGAAGAGAGGCCTCCGGCACAGAGACTTGGGGGACTTAGTCAATTCCATTTTTGTTCACGACGATGAGTGGATAATTGGGTATGAGAGGAGCTGACATCGTGCAACGTATATTGAGGAGCACCAGCGTCGTCCTAATCAGAACACCCTCTTTCGCTCCTACTGGAGACTGCATTCCTTAATATGAATTCCATACAACGTTCAGAAACTGAACTCAGCTCTTTCGCTCGGCACTGAATTTCTGAAAACGGAGAGTGTGAAAACGTGCCCACCTGAACCGGGGCCACCGGGACACCATCCCCGTATTGTTTCATCGTTTGCCATAGAGATCAACCCCAATCGGAGGACAAGTATCCACGCAGGTGTGAAGTGTCAATCGGCCCAAAAAACGGCACACGATGCCGAAGGGGATTCACCACATGCCATTCACTGTAACTGATGGCGGAGGGCTACACGGGTGTTGAGAGGAGGAGAATTTGACCCGTTCACCCTCACGCGCATCTGAAAGGAGCAACTGAACAGAAAGAGAGGCAGACCGTAAGTGCCAGAACACGTTCTTGGTGTTCTGAAGTGAGCGTTCTGCAAATGAGAATGTGAAATGTGTTTGCCCCGAGCAGGACACACGAAGTGCTCGAGGTTTCGTACCGAGGCCGATAGGAGAGTAAGCACGGATTGCTGACATTGTTTCCGAAAGGAGATAAACCGCTCTCCGAGCTGCACGGCCAGCAGGCACGAAAGGGATTCACCCTTCCACGCTTAGCAAGACGGCGAGCCGGCTCATTGGATCTGCGAGTGGCGTACCTGTCCAAGTTTTATCGAGGAGCAACGTGGTTGTCGGATCGACATAGTGTGAGCACCTCCTTTCGCTCCTGTTGTTAGCTGAGTTGCGTACTCTGTTCACGATCCGTGAAACTGAACAACATACGTTTGGTGGGAACTGAGTTTCTGCAAACCTGGCTGGTGAACGAGTGCCCACCTGGCAATGGCCCGCTTGCGACCAACCTTACCTGGCGACGTTGTTCTCATTAGAGATCACCCGCAAACGGAGTTAAGCACAAAAGCTGTTTTGAAGTTCAAAACGGCCAGAAACGGCAAATGAAGTCGAAGGGGATTCTCGAATTTGCATTCGCTGTAACTGTAGACAGAGGGCAGCAGTGAGGGGGGGGGAATTCACCCGATTCCATTTTTTTCTTCACGACGATGAGTCGATAATTCACTGAGAGGAACTGCCCTTGGCCCAATAACCTAATGAGCACCGTCGTCGTCATACTTAGGATACCTACTCTCGCTCTGGATGAAGACTGAATTGCATACTACCTTCAGTATCCATGAATCTGAACACATTTCTTGTGCTCCGAAGGGAATTTCTGAAATCGAGGATTGTGAACCAATGCTCACCTGAAATGGGCCACCGAGAAACCCAGGCCCACATTGCTACATTGTTTCCCATAGAGAGAGAGATCAAGGCAAATCGGAGAGGAAGGACACGCTATGTCGTTTTGAAGTGCCACGCGGCCGAACAAGGCAAACGAGGTCGAAGGGGATTCACCAAATTGCAGTCACTGGAAGTGACGGCAGAGGGCTTCACTGGTGTTAGGCGCAGCCGAATTGGACCCTTTCAGCATCACGCGCAGTGGATTCCTCGAACTGCATACACTGAGATCTAGGCCCGAAGTGCCGGAAGACGTTCTTTGTCTCCCGAAGTGAGCATCCAGCAAATCAGAAAGGAGAATGTGTTTGCTCTCAGTTCGGCACACTAAGTGCTCGATTTATCTAATCATCCAGGCCCGTCGGAAAGTAGGCAGGGATCACTGCCATTGTGAACAAAGGGAGAAAAATCCGCTCACCGAGCGGCACTGCCAACAGAGGCGAGAGAGATTCACCAAATTCCATTTTTTGGTTCACGACGGTGTGTTGGCTAATTGGATCTGCGAGTAGCGTCCTTGTCCAAGTGACATAGATGAGCAACCTAGTTGTCTGATCTACGTAGTGGGAAACACCTTCTTTCGCACTATGCGGAAAGAGAATTACATACTAGGTTTATTATCCGTGAAACGGAACACCACTCCTACGGTCGGAACTGAGCTTCTGCCACTCTGGCAAGTGAACAAGTGCTCCCCTGCCAAGGGCATACTTGGACCCTTCCATATAGGGCGACACTGTTCTCCCTGCACAGAGATCACCCGCCAAACGGAGTTCAGCACAAAAGTACCGGGTAAGGTCAAGCGGCCAGAAACGGCCAACTTGGGGAATTCTTGAACTTGCATTCGCTGGGGCTGTCGACAGAGCGCAGCAGCGAGATTCGAGGAGCAGCGTTGATCCCAGTCACAATCATGAGCCCTGGGGTGGCCTGTACCGAATCGACTGAAATACGGGCCCTAAGGGCCTGACCGCGTTCTTTGCGTGCAGAACTGAGTGTGCTGCATATCAGAGAGCCCTAGGAACTCGCACTCAGTTCTGCACACTAAGTGTTCGGGTTTTCAAACGAAGAGAGGCCTCCGGCACAGAGACTTGGGGGACTTAGTCAATTCCATTTTTGTTCACGACGATGAGTGGATAATTGGGTATGAGAGGAGCTGACATCGTGCAACGTATATTGAGGAGCACCAGCGTCGTCCTAATCAGAACACCCTCTTTCGCTCCTACTGGAGACTGCATTCCTTAATATGAATTCCATACAACGTTCAGAAACTGAACTCAGCTCTTTCGCTCGGCACTGAATTTCTGAAAACGGAGAGTGTGAAAACGTGCCCACCTGAACGGGGCCACCGGGACACCATCCCCGTATTGTTTCATCGTTTGCCATAGAGATCAACCCCAATCGGAGGACAAGTATCCACGCAGGTGTGAAGTGTCAATCGGCCCAAAAAACGGCACACGATGCCGAAGGGGATTCACCACATGCCATTCACTGTAACTGATGGCGGAGGGCTACACGGGTGTTGAGAGGAGGAGAATTTGACCCGTTCACCCTCACGCCGCATCTGAAAGGAGCAACTGAACAGAAAGAGAGGCAGACCGTAAGTGCCAGAACACGTTCTTGGTGTTCTGAAGTGAGCGTTCTGCAAATGAGAATGTGAAATGTGTTTGCCCCGAGCAGGACACACGAAGTGCTCGAGGTTTCTTACCGAGGCCGATAGGAGAGTAAGCACGGATTGCTGACATTGTTTCCGAAAGGAGATAAACCGCTCTCTCGAGCTGCACGGCCAGCAGGCACGAAAGGGATTCACCCTTCCACGCTTAGCAAGACGGCGAGCCGGCTCATTGGATCTGCGAGTGGCGTACTTGTCCAAGTTTTATCGAGGAGCAACGTGGTTGTCGGATCGACATAGTGTGAGCACCTCCTTTCGCTCCTGTTGTTAGCTGAGTTGCGTACTCTGTTCACGATCCGTGAAACTGAACAACATACGTTTGGTGGGAACTGAGTTTCTGCAAACCTGGCAGGTGAACGAGTGCCCACCTGGCAATGGCCCGCTTGCGTCCAACCTTACCTGGCGACGTTGTTCTCATTAGAGATCACCCGCAAACGGAGTTAAGCACAAAAGCTGTTTTGAAGTTCAAAACGGCCAGAAACGGCAAATGAAGTCGAAGGGGATTCTCGAATTTGCATTCGCTGTAACTGTAGACAGAGGGCAGCAGTGAGGGGGGGGGGGGGGAAATTCACCCGATTCCATTTTTTCTTCACGACGATGAGTCGATAATTCACTGAGAGGAACTGCCCTCGGCCCAATAACCTAATGAGCACCGTCGTCGTCATACTTAGGATACCTACTCTCGCTCTGGATGAAGACTGAATTGCATACTACCTTCAGTATCCATGAATCTGAAAACATTTCTTGTGCTCCGAAGGGAATTTCTGAAATCGAGGATTGTGAACCAATGCTCACCTGAAATGGGCCACTGAGAAACCCAGGCCCACATTGCTACATTGTTTCCCATAGAGAGAGAGATCAAGGCAAATCGGAGAGGAAGGACACGCTATGTCGTTTTTGAAGTGCCACGCGGCCGAACAAGGCAAACGAGGTCGAAGGGGATTCACCAAATTGCAGTCACTGGAAGTGACGGCAGAGGGCTTCACTGGTGTTAGGCGCAGCCGAATTGGACCCTTTCAGCATCACGCGCAGTGGATTCCTCGAACTGCATACACTGAGATCTAGGCCCGAAGTGCCGGAAGACGTTCTTTGTCTCCCGAAGTGAGCATCCAGCAAATCAGAAAGGAGAATGTGTTTGCTCTCAGTTCGGCACACTAAGTGCTCGATTTATCTAATCATCCAGGCCCGTCGGAAAGTAGGCAGGGATCACTGCCATTGTGAACAAAGGGAGAAAAAATCCGCTCACCGAGCGGCACTGCCAACAGAGGCGAGAGAGATTCACCAAATTCCATTTTTTGGTTCACGACGGTGTGTTGGCTAATTGGATCTGCGAGTAGCGTCCTTGTCCAAGTGACATAGATGAGCAACCTAGTTGTCTGATCTACGTAGTGGGAAACACCTTCTTTCGCACTTTGCGGAAAGAGAATTACATACTAGGTTTATTATCCGTGAAACGGAACACCACTCCTACGGTCGGAACTGAGCTTCTGCCACTCTGGCAAGTGAACAAGTGCTCCCCTGGCAAGGGCATACTTGGACCCTTCCATATAGGGCGACACTGTTCTCCCTCCACAGAGATCACCCGCCAAACGGAGTTCAGCACAAAAGTACCCGGGTAAGGTCAAGCGGCCAGAAACGGCCAACTTGGGGGAATTCTTGAACTTGCATTCGCTGGGGCTGTCGACAGAGCGCAGCAGCGAGATTCGAGGAGCAGCGTTGATCCCAGTCACAATCATGAGCCCTGGGGTGGCCTGTACCGAATCGACTGAAATACGGGCCCTAAGGGCCTGACCGCGTTCTTTGCGTGCAGAACTGAGTGTGCTGCATATCAGAGAGCCCTAGGAACTCGCACTCAGTTCTGCACACTAAGTGTTCGGGTTTTCAAACGAAGAGAGGCCTCCGGCACAGAGACTTGGGGGACTTAGTCAATTCCATTTTTGTTCACGACGATGAGTGGATAATTGGGTATGAGAGGAGCTGACATCGTGCAACGTATATTGAGGAGCACCAGCGTCGTCCTAATCAGAACACCCTCTTTCGCTCCTACTGGAGACTGCATTCCTTAATATGAATTCCATACAACGTTCAGAAACTGAACTCAGCTCTTTCGCTCGGCACTGAATTTCTGAAAACGGAGAGTGTGAAAACGTGCCCACCTGAACCGGGGCCACCGGGACACCATCCCCGTATTGTTTCATCGTTTGCCATAGAGATCAACCCCAATCGGAGGACAAGTATCCACGCAGGTGTGAAGTGTCAATCGGCCCAAAAAACGGCACACGATGCCGAAGGGGATTCACCACATGCCATTCACTGTAACTGATGGCGGAGGGCTACACGGGTGTTGAGAGGAGGAGAATTTGACCCGTTCACCCTCACGCGCATCTGAAAGGAGCAACTGAACAGAAAGAGAGGCAGACCGTAAGTGCCAGAACACGTTCTTGGTGTTCTGAAGTGAGCGTTCTGCAAATGAGAATGTGAAATGTGTTTGCCCCGAGCAGGACACACGAAGTGCTCGAGGTTTCTTACCGAGGCCGATAGGAGAGTAAGCACGGATTGCTGACATTGTTTCCGAAAGGAGATAAACCGCTCTCTCGAGCTGCACGGCCAGCAGGCACGAAAGGGATTCACCCTTCCACGCTTAGCAAGACGGCGAGCCGGCTCATTGGATCTGCGAGTGGCGTACTTGTCCAAGTTTTATCGAGGAGCAACGTGGTTGTCGGATCGACATAGTGTGAGCACCTCCTTTCGCTCCTGTTGTTAGCTGAGTTGCGTACTCTGTTCACGATCCGTGAAACTGAACAACATACGTTTGGTGGGAACTGAGTTTCTGCAAACCTGGCAGGTGAACGAGTGCCCACCTGGCAATGGCCCGCTTGCGTCCAACCGTACCTGGCGACGTTGTTCTCATTAGAGATCACCCGCAAACGGAGTTAAGCACAAAAGCTGTTTTGAAGTTCAAAACGGCCAGAAACGGCAAATGAAGTCGAAGGGGATTCTCGAATTTGCATTCGCTGTAACTGTAGACAGAGGGCAGCAGTGAGGGGGTGGGGGGGGAATTCACCCGATTCCATTTTTTTCTTCACGACGATGAGTCGATAATTCACTGAGAGGAACTGCCCTTGGCCCAATAACCTAATGAGCACCGTCGTCATCATACTTAGGATACCTACTCTCGCTCTGGATGAAGACTGAATTGCATACTACCTTCAGTATCCATGAATCTGAAAACATTTCTTGTGCTCGAAGGGAATTTCTGAAATCGAGGATTGTGAACCAATGCTCACCTGAAATGGGCCACTGAGAAACCCAGGCCCACATTGCTACATTGTTTCCCATAGAGAGAGAGATCAAGGCAAATCGGAGAGGAAGGACACGCTATGTCGTTTTGAAGTGCCACGCGGCCGAACAAGGCAAACGAGGTCGAAGGGGATTCACCAAATTGCAGTCACTGGAAGTGACGGCAGAGGGCTTCACTGGTGTTAGGCGCAGCCGGATTGGACCCTTTCAGCATCACGCGCAGTGGATTCCTCGAACTGCATACACTGAGATCTAGGCCCGAAGTGCCGGAAGACGTTCTTTGTCTCCCGAAGTGAGCATCCAGCAAATCAGAAAGGAGAATGTGTTTGCTCTCAGTTCGGCACACTAAGTGCTCGATTTATCTAATCATCCAGGCCCGTCGGAAAGTAGGCAGGGATCACTGCCATTGTGAACAAAGGGAGAAAAATCCGCTCACCGAGCGGCACTGCCAACAGAGGCGAGAGAGATTCACCAAATTCCATTTTTTTGGTTCACGACGGTGTGTTGGCTAATTGGATCTGCGAGTAGCGTCCTTGTCCAAGTGACATAGATGCGCAACCTAGTTGTCTGATCTACGTAGTGGGAAACACCTTCTTTCGCACTTTGCGGAAAGAGAATTACATACTAGGTTTATTATCCGTGAAACGGAACACCACTCCTACGGTCGGAACTGAGCTTCTGCCACTCTGGCAAGTGAACAAGTGCTCCCCTGGCAAGGGCATACTTGGACCCTTCCATATAGGGCGACACTGTTCTCCCTCCACAGAGATCACCCGCCAAACGGAGTTCAGCACAAAAGTACCGGGTAAGGTCAAGCGGCCAGAAACGGCCAACTTGGGGAATTCTTGAACTTGCATTCGCTGGGGCTGTCGACAGAGCGCAGCAGCGAGATTCGAGGAGCAGCGTTGATCCCAGTCACAATCATGAGCCCTGGGGTGGCCTGTACCGAATCGACTGAAATACGGGCCCTAAGGGCCTGACCGCGTTCTTTGCGTGCAGAACTGAGTGTGCTGCATATCAGAGAGCCCTAGGAACTCGCACTCAGTTCTGCACACTAAGTGTTCGGGTTTTCAAACGAAGAGAGGCCTCCGGCACAGAGACTTGGGGGACTTAGTCAATTCCATTTTTGTTCACGACGATGAGTGGATAATTGGGTATGAGAGGAGCTGACATCGTGCAACGTATATTGAGGAGCACCAGCGTCGTCCTAATCAGAACACCCTCTTTCGCTCCTACTGGAGACTGCATTCCTTAATATGAATTCCATACAACGTTCAGAAACTGAACTCAGCTCTTTCGCTCGGCACTGAATTTCTGAAAACGGAGAGTGTGAAAACGTGCCCACCTGAACCGGGGCCACCGGGACACCATCCCCGTATTGTTTCATCGTTTGCCATAGAGATCAACCCCAATCGGAGGACAAGTATCCACGCAGGTGTGAAGTGTCAATCGGCCCAAAAAACGGCACACGATGCCGAAGGGGATTCACCACATGCCATTCACTGTAACTGATGGCGGAGGGCTACACGGGTGTTGAGAGGAGGAGAATTTGACCCGTTCACCCTCACGCGCATCTGAAAGGAGCAACTGAACAGAAAGAGAGGCAGACCGTAAGTGCCAGAACACGTTCTTGGTGTTCTGAAGTGAGCGTTCTGCAAATGAGAATGTGAAATGTGTTTGCCCCGAGCAGGACACACGAAGTGCTCGAGGTTTCTTACCGAGGCCGATAGGAGAGTAAGCACGGATTGCTGACATTGTTTCCGAAAGGAGATAAACCGCTCTCTCGAGCTGCACGGCCAGCAGGCACGAAAGGGATTCACCCTTCCACGCTTAGCAAGACGGCGAGCCGGCTCATTGGATCTGCGAGTGGCGTACCTGTCCAAGTTTTATCGAGGAGCAACGTGGTTGTCGGATCGACATAGTGTGAGCACCTCCTTTCGCTCCTGTTGTTAGCTGAGTTGCGTACTCTGTTCACGATCCGTGAAACTGAACAACATACGTTTGGTGGGAACTGAGTTTCTGCAAACCTGGCAGGTGAACGAGTGCCCACCTGGCAATGGCCCGCTTGCGTCCAACCGTACCTGGCGACGTTGTTCTCATTAGAGATCACCCGCAAACGGAGTTAAGCACAAAAGCTGTTTTGAAGTTCAAAACGGCCAGAAACGGCAAATGAAGTCGAAGGGGATTCTCGAATTTGCATTCGCTGTAACTGTAGACAGAGGGCAGCAGTGAGGGGTGGGGGGGGGAAATTCACCCGATTCCATTTTTTCTTCACGACGATGAGTCGATAATTCACTGAGAGGAACTGCCCTTGGCCCAATAACCTAATGAGCACCGTCGTCGTCATACTTAGGATACCTACTCTCGCTCTGGATGAAGACTGAATTGCATACTACCTTCAGTATCCATGAATCTGAAAACATTTCTTGTGCTCCGAAGGGAATTTCTGAAATCGAGGATTGTGAACCAATGCTCACCTGAAATGGGCCACTGAGAAACCCAGGCCCACATTGCTACATTGTTTCCCATAGAGAGAGAGATCAAGGCAAATCGGAGAGGAAGGACACGCTATGTCGTTTTGAAGTGCCACGCGGCCGAACAAGGCAAACGAGGTCGAAGGGGATTCACCAAATTGCAGTCACTGGAAGTGACGGCAGAGGGCTTCACTGGTGTTAGGCGCAGCCGAATTGGACCCTTTCAGCATCACGCGCAGTGGATTCCTCGAACTGCATACACTGAGATCTAGGCCCGAAGTGCCGGAAGACGTTCTTTGTCTCCCGAAGTGAGCATCCAGCAAATCAGAAAGGAGAATGTGTTTGCTCTCAGTTCGGCACACTAAGTGCTCGATTTATCTAATCATCCAGGCCCGTCGGAAAGTAGGCAGGGATCACTGCCATTGTGAACAAAGGGAGAAAAATCCGCTCACCGAGCGGCACTGCCAACAGAGGCGAGAGAGATTCACCAAATTCCATTTTTTGGTTCACGACGGTGTGTTGGCTAATTGGATCTGCGAGTAGCGTCCTTGTCCAAGTGACATAGATGCGCAACCTAGTTGTCTGATCTACGTAGTGGGAAACACCTTCTTTCGCACTTTGCGGAAAGAGAATTACATACTAGGTTTATTATCCGTGAAACGGAACACCACTCCTACGGTCGGAACTGAGCTTCTGCCACTCTGGCAAGTGAACAAGTGCTCCCCTGGCAAGGGCATACTTGGACCCTTCCATATAGGGCGACACTGTTCTCCCTCCACAGAGATCACCCGCCAAACGGAGTTCAGCACAAAAGTACCCGGGTAAGGTCAAGCGGCCAGAAACGGCCAACTTGGGGAATTCTTGAACTTGCATTCGCTGGGGCTGTCGACAGAGCGCAGCAGCGAGATTCGAGGAGCAGCGTTGATCCCAGTCACAATCATGAGCCCTGGGGTGGCCTGTACCGAATCGACTGAAATACGGGCCCTAAGGGCCTGACCGCGTTCTTTGCGTGCAGAACTGAGTGTGCTGCATATCAGAGAGCCCTAGGAACTCGCACTCAGTTCTGCACACTAAGTGTTCGGGTTTTCAAACGAAGAGAGGCCTCCGGCACAGAGACTTGGGGGACTTAGTCAATTCCATTTTTGTTCACGACGATGAGTGGATAATTGGGTATGAGAGGAGCTGACATCGTGCAACGTATATTGAGGAGCACCAGCGTCGTCCTAATCAGAACACCCTCTTTCGCTCCTACTGGAGACTGCATTCCTTAATATGAATTCCATACAACGTTCAGAAACTGAACTCAGCTCTTTCGCTCGGCACTGAATTTCTGAAAACGGAGAGTGTGAAAACGTGCCCACCTGAACCGGGGCCACCGGGACACCATCCCCGTATTGTTTCATCGTTTGCCATAGAGATCAACCCCAATCGGAGGACAAGTATCCACGCAGGTGTGAAGTGTCAATCGGCCCAAAAAACGGCACACGATGCCGAAGGGGATTCACCACATGCCATTCACTGTAACTGATGGCGGAGGGCTACACGGGTGTTGAGAGGAGGAGAATTTGACCCGTTCACCCTCACGCGCATCTGAAAGGAGCAACTGAACAGAAAGAGAGGCAGACCGTAAGTGCCAGAACACGTTCTTGGTGTTCTGAAGTGAGCGTTCTGCAAATGAGAATGTGAAATGTGTTTGCCCCGAGCAGGACACACGAAGTGCTCGAGGTTTCTTACCGAGGCCGATAGGAGAGTAAGCACGGATTGCTGACATTGTTTCCGAAAGGAGATAAACCGCTCTCCGAGCTGCACGGCCAGCAGGCACGAAAGGGATTCACCCTTCCACGCTTAGCAAGACGGCGAGCCGGCTCATTGGATCTGCGAGTGGCGTACTTGTCCAAGTTTTATCGAGGAGCAACGTGGTTGTCGGATCGACATAGTGTGAGCACCTCCTTTCGCTCCTGTTGTTAGCTGAGTTGCGTACTCTGTTCACGATCCGTGAAACTGAACAACATACGTTTGGTGGGAACTGAGTTTCTGCAAACCTGGCAGGTGAACGAGTGCCCACCTGGCAATGGCCCGCTTGCGTCCAACCGTACCTGGCGACGTTGTTCTCATTAGAGATCACCCGCAAACGGAGTTAAGCACAAAAGCTGTTTTGAAGTTCAAAACGGCCAGAAACGGCAAATGAAGTCGAAGGGGATTCTCGAATTTGCATTCGCTGTAACTGTAGACAGAGGGCAGCAGTGAGGGGTGGGGGGGAAATTCACCCGATTCCATTTTTTCTTCACGACGATGAGTCGATAATTCACTGAGAGGAACTGCCCTCGGCCCAATAACCTAATGAGCACCGTCGTCGTCATACTTAGGATACCTACTCTCGCTCTGGATGAAGACTGAATTGCATACTACCTTCAGTATCCATGAATCTGAAAACATTTCTTGTGCTCCGAAGGGAATTTCTGAAATCGAGGATTGTGAACCAATGCTCACCTGAAATGGGCCACTGAGAAACCCAGGCCCACATTGCTACATTGTTTCCCATAGAGAGAGAGATCAAGGCAAATCGGAGAGGAAGGACACGCTATGTCGTTTTGAAGTGCCACGCGGCCGAACAAGGCAAACGAGGTCGAAGGGGATTCACCAAATTGCAGTCACTGGAAGTGACGGCAGAGGGCTTCACTGGTGTTAGGCGCAGCCGAATTGGACCCTTTCAGCATCACGCGCAGTGGATTCCTCGAACTGCATACACTGAGATCTAGGCCCGAAGTGCCGGAAGACGTTCTTTGTCTCCCGAAGTGAGCATCCAGCAAATCAGAAAGGAGAATGTGTTTGCTCTCAGTTCGGCACACTAAGTGCTCGATTTGTCTAATCATCCAGGCCCGTCGGAAAGTAGGCAGGGATCACTGCCATTGTGAACAAAGGGAGAAAAATCCGCTCACCGAGCGGCACTGCCAACAGAGGCGAGAGAGATTCACCAAATTCCATTTTTTTGGTTCACGACGGTGTGTTGGCTAATTGGATCTGCGAGTAGCGTCCTTGTCCAAGTGACATAGATGCGCAACCTAGTTGTCTGATCTACGTAGTGGGAAACACCTTCTTTCGCACTTTGCGGAAAGAGAATTACATACTAGGTTTATTATCCGTGAAACGGAACACCACTCCTACGGTCGGAACTGAGCTTCTGCCACTCTGGCAAGTGAACAAGTGCTCCCCTGGCAAGGGCATACTTGGACCCTTCCATATAGGGCGACACTGTTCTCCCTCCACAGAGATCACCCGCCAAACGGAGTTCAGCACAAAAGTACCGGGTAAGGTCAAGCGGCCAGAAACGGCCAACTTGGGGAATTCTTGAACTTGCATTCGCTGGGGCTGTCGACAGAGCGCAGCAGCGAGATTCGAGGAGCAGCGTTGATCCCAGTCACAATCATGAGCCCTGGGGTGGCCTGTACCGAATCGACTGAAATACGGGCCCTAAGGGCCTGACCGCGTTCTTTGCGTGCAGAACTGAGTGTGCTGCATATCAGAGAGCCCTAGGAACTCGCACTCAGTTCTGCACACTAAGTGTTCGGGTTTTCAAACGAAGAGAGGCCTCCGGCACAGAGACTTGGGGGACTTAGTCAATTCCATTTTTGTTCACGACGATGAGTGGATAATTGGGTATGAGAGGAGCTGACATCGTGCAACGTATATTGAGGAGCACCAGCGTCGTCCTAATCAGAACACCCTCTTTCGCTCCTACTGGAGACTGCATTCCTTAATATGAATTCCATACAACGTTCAGAAACTGAACTCAGCTCTTTCGCTCGGCACTGAATTTCTGAAAACGGAGAGTGTGAAAACGTGCCCACCTGAACCGGGGCCACCGGGACACCATCCCCGTATTGTTTCATCGTTTGCCATAGAGATCAACCCCAATCGGAGGACAAGTATCCACGCAGGTGTGAAGTGTCAATCGGCCCAAAAAACGGCACACGATGCCGAAGGGGATTCACCACATGCCATTCACTGTAACTGATGGCGGAGGGCTACACGGGTGTTGAGAGGAGGAGAATTTGACCCGTTCACCCTCACGCGCATCTGAAAGGAGCAACTGAACAGAAAGAGAGGCAGACCGTAAGTGCCAGAACACGTTCTTGGTGTTCTGAAGTGAGCGTTCTGCAAATGAGAATGTGAAATGTGTTTGCCCCGAGCAGGACACACGAAGTGCTCGAGGTTTCTTACCGAGGCCGATAGGAGAGTAAGCACGGATTGCTGACATTGTTTCCGAAAGGAGATAAACCGCTCTCCGAGCTGCACGGCCAGCAGGCACGAAAGGGATTCACCCTTCCACGCTTAGCAAGACGGCGAGCCGGCTCAGTGGATCTGCGAGTGGCGTACTTGTCCAAGTTTTATCGAGGAGCAACGTGGTTGTCGGATCGACATAGTGTGAGCACCTCCTTTCGCTCCTGTTGTTAGCTGAGTTGCGTACTCTGTTCACGATCCGTGAAACTGAACAACATACGTTTGGTGGGAACTGAGTTTCTGCAAACCTGGCAGGTGAACGAGTGCCCACCTGGCAATGGCCCGCTTGCGTCCAACCGTACCTGGCGACGTTGTTCTCATTAGAGATCACCCGCAAACGGAGTTAAGCACAAAAGCTGTTTTGAAGTTCAAAACGGCCAGAAACGGCAAATGAAGTCGAAGGGGATTCTCGAATTTGCATTCGCTGTAACTGTAGACAGAGGGCAGCAGTGAGGGGGTGGGGGGGGAAATTCACCCGATTCCATTTTTTCTTCACGACGATGAGTCGATAATTCACTGAGAGGAACTGCCCTCGGCCCAATAACCTAATGAGCACCGTCGTCGTCATACTTAGGATACCTACTCTCGCTCTGGATGAAGACTGAATTGCATACTACCTTCAGTATCCATGAATCTGAAAACATTTCTTGTGCTCCGAAGGGAATTTCTGAAATCGAGGATTGTGAACCAATGCTCACCTGAAATGGGCCACTGAGAAACCCAGGCCCACATTGCTACATTGTTTCCCATAGAGAGAGAGATCAAGGCAAATCGGAGAGGAAGGACACGCTATGTCGTTTTGAAGTGCCACGCGGCCGAACAAGGCAAACGAGGTCGAAGGGGATTCACCAAATTGCAGTCACTGGAAGTGACGGCAGAGGGCTTCACTGGTGTTAGGCGCAGCCGAATTGGACCCTTTCAGCATCACGCGCAGTGGATTCCTCGAACTGCATACACTGAGATCTAGGCCCGAAGTGCCGGAAGACGTTCTTTGTCTCCCGAAGTGAGCATCCAGCAAATCAGAAAGGAGAATGTGTTTGCTCTCAGTTCGGCACACTAAGTGCTCGATTTGTCTAATCATCCAGGCCCGTCGGAAAGTAGGCAGGGATCACTGCCATTGTGAACAAAGGGAGAAAAATCCGCTCACCGAGCGGCACTGCCAACAGAGGCGAGAGAGATTCACCAAATTCCATTTTTTGGTTCACGACGGTGTGTTGGCTAATTGGATCTGCGAGTAGCGTCCTTGTCCAAGTGACATAGATGCGCAACCTAGTTGTCTGATCTACGTAGTGGGAAACACCTTCTTTCGCACTTTGCGGAAAGAGAATTACATACTAGGTTTATTATCCGTGAAACGGAACACCACTCCTACGGTCGGAACTGAGCTTCTGCCACTCTGGCAAGTGAACAAGTGCTCCCCTGGCAAGGGCATACTTGGACCCTTCCATATAGGGCGACACTGTTCTCCCTCCACAGAGATCACCCGCCAAACGGAGTTCAGCACAAAAGTACCGGGTAAGGTCAAGCGGCCAGAAACGGCCAACTTGGGGGAATTCTTGAACTTGCATTCGCTGGGGCTGTCGACAGAGCGCAGCAGCGAGATTCGAGGAGCAGCGTTGATCCCAGTCACAATCATGAGCCCTGGGGTGGCCTGTACCGAATCGACTGAAATACGGGCCCTAAGGGCCTGACCGCGTTCTTTGCGTGCAGAACTGAGTGTGCTGCATATCAGAGAGCCCTAGGAACTCGCACTCAGTTCTGCACACTAAGTGTTCGGGTTTTCAAACGAAGAGAGGCCTCCGGCACAGAGACTTGGGGGACTTAGTCAATTCCATTTTTGTTCACGACGATGAGTGGATAATTGGGTATGAGAGGAGCTGACATCGTGCAACGTATATTGAGGAGCACCAGCGTCGTCCTAATCAGAACACCCTCTTTCGCTCCTACTGGAGACTGCATTCCTTAATATGAATTCCATACAACGTTCAGAAACTGAACTCAGCTCTTTCGCTCGGCACTGAATTTCTGAAAACGGAGAGTGTGAAAACGTGCCCACCTGAACCGGGGCCACCGGGACACCATCCCCGTATTGTTTCATCGTTTGCCATAGAGATCAACCCCAATCGGAGGACAAGTATCCACGCAGGTGTGAAGTGTCAATCGGCCCAAAAAACGGCACACGATGCCGAAGGGGATTCACCACATGCCATTCACTGTAACTGATGGCGGAGGGCTACACGGGTGTTGAGAGGAGGAGAATTTGACCCGTTCACCCTCACGCGCATCTGAAAGGAGCAACTGAACAGAAAGAGAGGCAGACCGTAAGTGCCAGAACACGTTCTTGGTGTTCTGAAGTGAGCGTTCTGCAAATGAGAATGTGAAATGTGTTTGCCCCGAGCAGGACACACGAAGTGCTCGAGGTTTCTTACCGAGGCCGATAGGAGAGTAAGCACGGATTGCTGACATTGTTTCCGAAAGGAGATAAACCGCTCTCCGAGCTGCACGGCCAGCAGGCACGAAAGGGATTCACCCTTCCACGCTTAGCAAGACGGCGAGCCGGCTCATTGGATCTGCGAGTGGCGTACTTGTCCAAGTTTTATCGAGGAGCAACGTGGTTGTCGGATCGACATAGTGTGAGCACCTCCTTTCGCTCCTGTTGTTAGCTGAGTTGCGTACTCTGTTCACGATCCGTGAAACTGAACAACATACGTTTGGTGGGAACTGAGTTTCTGCAAACCTGGCAGGTGAACGAGTGCCCACCTGGCAATGGCCCGCTTGCGTCCAACCGTACCTGGCGACGTTGTTCTCATTAGAGATCACCCGCAAACGGAGTTAAGCACAAAAGCTGTTTTGAAGTTCAAAACGGCCAGAAACGGCAAATGAAGTCGAAGGGGATTCTCGAATTTGCATTCGCTGTAACTGTAGACAGAGGGCAGCAGTGAGGGGGTGGGGGGGGAATTCACCCGATTCCATTTTTTCTTCACGACGATGAGTCGATAATTCACTGAGAGGAACTGCCCTTGGCCCAATAACCTAATGAGCACCGTCGTCGTCATACTTAGGATACCTACTCTCGCTCTGGATGAAGACTGAATTGCATACTACCTTCAGTATCCATGAATCTGAAAACATTTCTTGTGCTCCGAAGGGAATTTCTGAAATCGAGGATTGTGAACCAATGCTCACCTGAAATGGGCCACTGAGAAACCCAGGCCCACATTGCTACATTGTTTCCCATAGAGAGAGAGATCAAGGCAAATCGGAGAGGAAGGACACGCTATGTCGTTTTGAAGTGCCACGCGGCCGAACAAGGCAAACGAGGTCGAAGGGGATTCACCAAATTGCAGTCACTGGAAGTGACGGCAGAGGGCTTCACTGGTGTTAGGCGCAGCCGAATTGGACCCTTTCAGCATCACGCGCAGTGGATTCCTCGAACTGCATACACTGAGATCTAGGCCCGAAGTGCCGGAAGACGTTCTTTGTCTCCCGAAGTGAGCATCCAGCAAATCAGAAAGGAGAATGTGTTTGCTCTCAGTTCGGCACACTAAGTGCTCGATTTATCTAATCATCCAGGCCCGTCGGAAAGTAGGCAGGGATCACTGCCATTGTGAACAAAGGGAGAAAAATCCGCTCACCGAGCGGCACTGCCAACAGAGGCGAGAGAGATTCACCAAATTCCATTTTTTGGTTCACGACGGTGTGTTGGCTAATTGGATCTGCGAGTAGCGTCCTTGTCCAAGTTACATAGATGCGCAACCTAGTTGTCTGATCTACGTAGTGGGAAACACCTTCTTTCGCACTTTGCGGAAAGAGAATTACATACTAGGTTTATTATCCGTGAAACGGAACACCACTCCTACGGTCGGAACTGAGCTTCTGCCACTCTGGCAAGTGAACAAGTGCTCCCCTGGCAAGGGCATACTTGGACCCTTCCATATAGGGCGACACTGTTCTCCCTCCACAGAGATCACCCGCCAAACGGAGTTCAGCACAAAAGTACCGGGTAAGGTCAAGCGGCCAGAAACGGCCAACTTGGGGAATTCTTGAACTTGCATTCGCTGGGGCTGTCGACAGAGCGCAGCAGCGAGATTCGAGGAGCAGCGTTGATCCCAGTCACAATCATGAGCCCTGGGGTGGCCTGTACCGAATCGACTGAAATACGGGCCCTAAGGGCCTGACCGCGTTCTTTGCGTGCAGAACTGAGTGTGCTGCATATCAGAGAGCCCTAGGAACTCGCACTCAGTTCTGCACACTAAGTGTTCGGGTTTTCAAACGAAGAGAGGCCTCCGGCACAGAGACTTGGGGGACTTAGTCAATTCCATTTTTGTTCACGACGATGAGTGGATAATTGGGTATGAGAGGAGCTGACATCGTGCAACGTATATTGAGGAGCACCAGCGTCGTCCTAATCAGAACACCCTCTTTCGCTCCTACTGGAGACTGCATTCCTTAATATGAATTCCATACAACGTTCAGAAACTGAACTCAGCTCTTTCGCTCGGCACTGAATTTCTGAAAACGGAGAGTGTGAAAACGTGCCCACCTGAACCGGGGCCACCGGGACACCATCCCCGTATTGTTTCATCGTTTGCCATAGAGATCAACCCCAATCGGAGGACAAGTATCAACGCAGGTGTGAAGTGTCAATCGGCCCAAAAAACGGCACACGATGCCGAAGGGGATTCACCACATGCCATTCACTGTAACTGATGGCGGAGGGCTACACGGGTGTTGAGAGGAGGAGAATTTGACCCGTTCACCCTCACGCGCATCTGAAAGGAGCAACTGAACAGAAAGAGAGGCAGACCGTAAGTGCCAGAACACGTTCTTGGTGTTCTGAAGTGAGCGTTCTGCAAATGAGAATGTGAAATGTGTTTGCCCCGAGCAGGACACACGAAGTGCTCGAGGTTTCTTACCGAGGCCGATAGGAGAGTAAGCACGGATTGCTGACATTGTTTCCGAAAGGAGATAAACCGCTCTCCGAGCTGCACGGCCAGCAGGCACGAAAGGGATTCACCCTTCCACGCTTAGCAAGACGGCGAGCCGGCTCATTGGATCTGCGAGTGGCGTACTTGTCCAAGTTTTATCGAGGAGCAACGTGGTTGTCGGATCGACATAGTGTGAGCACCTCCTTTCGCTCCTGTTGTTAGCTGAGTTGCGTACTCTGTTCACGATCCGTGAAACTGAACAACATACGTTTGGTGGGAACTGAGTTTCTGCAAACCTGGCAGGTGAACGAGTGCCCACCTGGCAATGGCCCGCTTGCGTCCAACCGTACCTGGCGACGTTGTTCTCATTAGAGATCACCCGCAAACGGAGTTAAGCACAAAAGCTGTTTTGAAGTTCAAAACGGCCAGAAACGGCAAATGAAGTCGAAGGGGATTCTCGAATTTGCATTCGCTGTAACTGTAGACAGAGGGCAGCAGTGAGGGGTGGGGGGGGGGGAAATTCACCCGATTCCATTTTTTCTTCACGACGATGAGTCGATAATTCACTGAGAGGAACTGCCCTCGGCCCAATAACCTAATGAGCACCGTCGTCGTCATACTTAGGATACCTACTCTCGCTCTGGATGAAGACTGAATTGCATACTACCTTCAGTATCCATGAATCTGAAAACATTTCTTGTGCTCCGAAGGGAATTTCTGAAATCGAGGATTGTGAACCAATGCTCACCTGAAATGGGCCACTGAGAAACCCAGGCCCACATTGCTACATTGTTTCCCATAGAGAGAGATCAAGGCAAATCGGAGAGGAAGGACACGCTATGTCGTTTTTGAAGTGCCACGCGGCCGAACAAGGCAAACGAGGTCGAAGGGGATTCACCAAATTGCAGTCACTGGAAGTGACGGCAGAGGGCTTCACTGGTGTTAGGCGCAGCCGAATTGGACCCTTTCAGCATCACGCGCAGTGGATTCCTCGAACTGCATACACTGAGATCTAGGCCCGAAGTGCCGGAAGACGTTCTTTGTCTCCCGAAGTGAGCATCCAGCAAATCAGAAAGGAGAATGTGTTTGCTCTCAGTTCGGCACACTAAGTGCTCGATTTATCTAATCATCCAGGCCCGTCGGAAAGTAGGCAGGGATCACTGCCATTGTGAACAAAGGGAGAAAAAATCCGCTCACCGAGCGGCACTGCCAACAGAGGCGAGAGAGATTCACCAAATTCCATTTTTTTGGTTCACGACGGTGTGTTGGCTAATTGGATCTGCGAGTAGCGTCCTTGTCCAAGTGACATAGATGAGCAACCTAGTTGTCTGATCTACGTAGTGGGAAACACCTTCTTTCGCACTTTGCGGAAAGAGAATTACATACTAGGTTTATTATCCGTGAAACGGAACACCACTCCTACGGTCGGAACTGAGCTTCTGCCACTCTGGCAAGTGAACAAGTGCTCCCCTGGCAAGGGCATACTTGGACCCTTCCATATAGGGCGACACTGTTCTCCCTCCACAGAGATCACCCGCCAAACGGAGTTCAGCACAAAAGTACCCGGGTAAGGTCAAGCGGCCAGAAACGGCCAACTTGGGGAATTCTTGAACTTGCATTCGCTGGGGCTGTCGACAGAGCGCAGCAGCGAGATTCGAGGAGCAGCGTTGATCCCAGCTCACAATCATGAGCCCTGGGGTGGCCTGTACCGAATCGACTGAAATACGGGCCCCTAAGGGCCTGACCGCGTTCTTTGCGTGCAGAACTGAGTGTGCTGCATATCAGAGAGCCCTAGGAACTCGCACTCAGTTCTGCACACTAAGTGTTCGGGTTTTCAAACGAAGAGAGGCCTCCGGCACAGAGACTTGGGGGACTTAGTCAATTCCATTTTTGTTCACGACGATGAGTGGATAATTGGGTATGAGAGGAGCTGACATCGTGCAACGTATATTGAGGAGCACCAGCGTCGTCCTAATCAGAACACCCTCTTTCGCTCCTACTGGAGACTGCATTCCTTAATATGAATTCCATACAACGTTCAGAAACTGAACTCAGCTCTTTCGCTCGGCACTGAATTTCTGAAAACGGAGAGTGTGAAAACGTGCCCACCTGAACCGGGGCCACCGGGACACCATCCCCGTATTGTTTCATCGTTTGCCATAGAGATCAACCCCAATCGGAGGACAAGTATCCACGCAGGTGTGAAGTGTCAATCGGCCCAAAAAACGGCACACGATGCCGAAGGGGATTCACCACATGCCATTCACTGTAACTGATGGCGGAGGGCTACACGGGTGTTGAGAGGAGGAGAATTTGACCCGTTCACCCTCACGGCGCATCTGAAAGGAGCAACTGAACAGAAAGAGAGGCAGACCGTAAGTGCCAGAACACGTTCTTGGTGTTCTGAAGTGAGCGTTCTGCAAATGAGAATGTGAAATGTGTTTGCCCCGAGCAGGACACACGAAGTGCTCGAGGTTTCTTACCGAGGCCGATAGGAGAGTAAGCACGGATTGCTGACATTGTTTCCGAAAGGAGATAAACCGCTCTCCGAGCTGCACGGCCAGCAGGCACGAAAGGGATTCACCCTTCCACGCTTAGCAAGACGGCGAGCCGGCTCATTGGATCTGCGAGTGGCGTACCTGTCCAAGTTTTATCGAGGAGCAACGTGGTTGTCGGATCGACATAGTGTGAGCACCTCCTTTCGCTCCTGTTGTTAGCTGAGTTGCGTACTCTGTTCACGATCCGTGAAACTGAACAACATACGTTTGGTGGGAACTGAGTTTCTGCAAACCTGGCAGGTGAACGAGTGCCCACCTGGCAATGGCCCGCTTGCGTCCAACCGTACCTGGCGACGTTGTTCTCATTAGAGATCACCCGCAAACGGAGTTAAGCACAAAAGCTGTTTTGAAGTTCAAAACGGCCAGAAACGGCAAATGAAGTCGAAGGGGATTCTCGAATTTGCATTCGCTGTAACTGTAGACAGAGGGCAGCAGTGAGGGGGGTGGGGGGGGGAATTCACCCGATTCCATTTTTTCTTCACGACGATGAGTCGATAATTCACTGAGAGGAACTGCCCTTGGCCCAATAACCTAATGAGCACCGTCGTCGTCATACTTAGGATACCTACTCTCGCTCTGGATGAAGACTGAATTGCATACTACCTTCAGTATCCATGAATCTGAAAACATTTCTTGTGCTCCGAAGGGAATTTCTGAAATCGAGGATTGTGAACCAATGCTCACCTGAAATGGGCCACTGAGAAACCCAGGCCCACATTGCTACATTGTTTCCCATAGAGAGAGAGATCAAGGCAAATCGGAGAGGAAGGACACGCTATGTCGTTTTGAAGTGCCACGCGGCCGAACAAGGCAAACGAGGTCGAAGGGGATTCACCAAATTGCAGTCACTGGAAGTGACGGCAGAGGGCTTCACTGGTGTTAGGCGCAGCCGAATTGGACCCTTTCAGCATCACGCGCAGTGGATTCCTCGAACTGCATACACTGAGATCTAGGCCCGAAGTGCCGGAAGACGTTCTTTGTCTCCCGAAGTGAGCATCCAGCAAATCAGAAAGGAGAATGTGTTTGCTCTCAGTTCGGCACACTAAGTGCTCGATTTATCTAATCATCCAGGCCCGTCGGAAAGTAGGCAGGGATCACTGCCATTGTGAACAAAGGGAGAAAAATCCGCTCACCGAGCGGCACTGCCAACAGAGGCGAGAGAGATTCACCAAATTCCATTTTTTGGTTCACGACGGTGTGTTGGCTAATTGGATCTGCGAGTAGCGTCCTTGTCCAAGTTACATAGATGAGCAACCTAGTTGTCTGATCTACGTAGTGGGAAACACCTTCTTTCGCACTTTGCGGAAAGAGAATTACATACTAGGTTTATTATCCGTGAAACGGAACACCACTCCTACGGTCGGAACTGAGCTTCTGCCACTCTGGCAAGTGAACAAGTGCTCCCCTGCCAAGGGCATACTTGGACCCTTCCATATAGGGCGACACTGTTCTCCCTCCACAGAGATCACCCGCCAAACGGAGTTCAGCACAAAAGTACCCGGGTAAGGTCAAGCGGCCAGAAACGGCCAACTTGGGGAATTCTTGAACTTGCATTCGCTGGGGCTGTCGACAGAGCGCAGCAGCGAGATTCGAGGAGCAGCGTTGATCCCAGTCATCACAATCATGAGCCCTGGGGTGGCCTGTACCGAATCGACTGAAATACGGGCCCTAAGGGCCTGACCGCGTTCTTTGCGTGCAGAACTGAGTGTGCTGCATATCAGAGAGCCCTAGGAACTCGCACTCAGTTCTGCACACTAAGTGTTCGGGTTTTCAAACGAAGAGAGGCCTCCGGCACAGAGACTTGGGGACTTAGTCAATTCCATTTTTGTTCACGACGATGAGTGGATAATTGGGTATGAGAGGAGCTGACATCGTGCAACGTATATTGAGGAGCACCAGCGTCGTCCTAATCAGAACACCCTCTTTCGCTCCTACTGGAGACTGCATTCCTTAATATGAATTCCATACAACGTTCAGAAACTGAACTCAGCTCTTTCGCTCGGCACTGAATTTCTGAAAACGGAGAGTGTGAAAACGTGCCCACCTGAACCGGGGCCACCGGGACACCATCCCCGTATTGTTTCATCGTTTGCCATAGAGATCAACCCCAATCGGAGGACAAGTATCCACGCAGGTGTGAAGTGTCAATCGGCCCAAAAAACGGCACACGATGCCGAAGGGGATTCACCACATGCCATTCACTGTAACTGATGGCGGAGGGCTACACGGGTGTTGAGAGGAGGAGAATTTGACCCGTTCACCCTCACGCGCATCTGAAAGGAGCAACTGAACAGAAAGAGAGGCAGACCGTAAGTGCCAGAACACGTTCTTGGTGTTCTGAAGTGAGCGTTCTGCAAATGAGAATGTGAAATGTGTTTGCCCCGAGCAGGACACACGAAGTGCTCGAGGTTTCTTACCGAGGCCGATAGGAGAGTAAGCACGGATTGCTGACATTGTTTCCGAAAGGAGATAAACCGCTCTCCGAGCTGCACGGCCAGCAGGCACGAAAGGGATTCACCCTTCCACGCTTAGCAAGACGGCGAGCCGGCTCATTGGATCTGCGAGTGGCGTACCTGTCCAAGTTTTATCGAGGAGCAACGTGGTTGTCGGATCGACATAGCGTGAGCACCTCCTTTCGCTCCTGTTGTTAGCTGAGTTGCGTACTCTGTTCACGATCCGTGAAACTGAACAACATACGTTTGGTGGGAACTGAGTTTCTGCAAACCTGGCAGGTGAACGAGTGCCCACCTGGCAATGGCCCGCTTGCGACCAACCGTACCTGGCGACGTTGTTCTCATTAGAGATCACCCGCAAACGGAGTTAAGCACAAAAGCTGTTTTGAAGTTCAAAACGGCCAGAAACGGCAAATGAAGTCGAAGGGGATTCTCGAATTTGCATTCGCTGTAACTGTAGACAGAGGGCAGCAGTGAGGGGGTGGGGGGAATTCACCCGATTCCATTTTTTCTTCACGACGATGAGTCGATAATTCACTGAGAGGAACTGCCCTTGGCCCAATAACCTAATGAGCACCGTCGTCGTCATACTTAGGATACCTACTCTCGCTCTGGATGAAGACTGAATTGCATACTACCTTCAGTATCCATGAATCTGAAAACATTTCTTGTGCTCCGAAGGGAATTTCTGAAATCGAGGATTGTGAACCAATGCTCACCTGAAATGGGCCACTGAGAAACCCAGGCCCACATTGCTACATTGTTTCCCATAGAGAGAGAGATCAAGGCAAATCGGAGAGGAAGGACACGCTATGTCGTTTTGAAGTGCCACGCGGCCGAACAAGGCAAACGAGGTCGAAGGGGATTCACCAAATTGCAGTCACTGGAAGTGACGGCAGAGGGCTTCACTGGTGTTAGGCGCAGCCGAGTGGACCCTTTCAGCATCACGCGCAGTGGATTCCTCGAACTGCATACACTGAGATCTAGGCCCGAAGTGCCGGAAGACGTTCTTTGTCTCCCGAAGTGAGCATCCAGCAAATCAGAAAGGAGAATGTGTTTGCTCTCAGTTCGGCACACTAAGTGCTCGATTTATCTAATCATCCAGGCCCGTCGGAAAGTAGGCAGGGATCACTGCCATTGTGAACAAAGGGAGAAAAATCCGCTCACCGAGCGGCACTGCCAACAGAGGCGAGAGAGATTCACCAAATTCCATTTTTTGGTTCACGACGGTGTGTTGGCTAATTGGATCTGCGAGTAGCGTCCTTGTCCAAGTTACATAGATGAGCAACCTAGTTGTCTGATCTACGTGAGTGGGAAACACCTTCTTTCGCACTTTGCGGAAAGAGAATTACATACTAGGTTTATTATCCGTGAAGCGGAACACCACTCCTACGGTCGGAACTGAGCTTCTGCCACTCTGGCAAGTGAACAAGTGCTCCCCTGGCAAGGGCATACTTGGACCCTTCCATATAGGGCGACACTGTTCTCCCTCCACAGAGATCACCCGCCAAACGGAGTTCAGCACAAAAGCACCGGGTAAGGTCAAGCGGCCAGAAACGGCCAACTTGGGGAATTCTTGAACTTGCATTCGCTGGGGCTGTCGACAGAGCGCAGCAGCGAGATTCGAGGAGCAGCGTTGATCCCAGTCATCACAATCATGAGCCCTGGGGTGGCCTGTACCGAATCCACTGAAATACGGGCCCTAAGGGCCTGACCGCGTTCTTTGCGTGCAGAACTGAGTGTGCTGCATATCAGAGAGCCCTAGGAACTCGCACTCAGTTCTGCACACTAAGTGTTCGGGTTTTCAAACGAAGAGAGGCCTCCGGCACAGAGACTTGGGGGACTTAGTCAATTCCATTTCTGTTCACGACGATGAGTGGATAATTGGGTATGAGAGGAGCTGACATCGTGCAACGTATATTGAGGAGCACCAGCGTCGTCCTAATCAGAACACCCTCTTTCGCTCCTACTGGAGACTGCATTCCTTAATATAAATTCCATACAACGTTCAGAAACTGAACTCAGCTCTTTCGCTCGGCACTGAATTTCTGAAAACGGAGAGTGTGAAAACGTGCCCACCTGAACCGGGGCCACGGGGACACCATCCCCGTATTGTTTCATCGTTTGCCATAGAGATCAACCCCAATCGGAGGACAAGTATCCAACGGAGGTGTGAAGTGTCAATCGGCCCAAAAAACGGCACACGATGCCGAGAGGGGATTCACCACATGCCATTCACTGTAACTGATGGCGGGAGGGCTACACGGGTGTTGAGAGGAGGAGAATTTGACCCGTTCACCCTCACGCGCATCTGAAAGGAGCAACTGAACAGAAAGAGAGGCAGACCGTAAGTGCCAGAACACGTTCTTGGTGTTCTGAAGTGAGCGTTCTGCAAATGAGAATGTGAAATGTGTTTGCCCCGAGCAGGACACACGAAGTGCTCGAGGTTTCTTACCGAGGCCGATAGGAGAGTAAGCACGGATTGCTGACATTGTTTCCGAAAGGAGATAAACCGCTCTCTGAGCTGCACGGCCAGCAGGCACGAAAGGGATTCACCCTTCCACTCTTAGCAAGACGGCGAGCCGGCTCATTGGATCTGGCGTACTTGTCCAAGTTTTATCGAGGAGCAACGTGGTTGTCTGATCTCCTTCAGTTGTGAGCACCTACTTTCGCTCCTATCGTGAGCTGAATTGCGTACTCTGTTCACGATCCATGAAACTGAACAACATACGTATGGTGGGAACTGAGTTTCTTCAAACCTGGCTGGTGAAGAATTTTCACCTTTCAACAGCCTACTTGTTACCAAGTGTTCCTGGCGACGTTGTTCTTATTAGAGATCACCCGCAAACGGAGTTAAGCACAAAAGGAGTTTTGAAATTTAAAACGTTCAGAAATTGCAAATGAAATTGAAGGGGAATCTCGAATTTGCATTCGCTGTAAATGTTGACAGAGGGCAGCAGCAAGTCGGTGATTTACCGAAATTCCATTTTTTCTTCAAGACGATGAGTTGATAATTCAGTATGAAAATGTTGGTATATGTGAATCTTCATATACTGCCGGTCACTGGTCCCTTGGGTTGGAGGTATTTGATATGCTCTCAGATATTTCTGGGAAGTGCACTGCATACTGCTCAGCAGATATGTTTCCAGACAATCAGACTCCTGATTGTTGCTGTTGTGGGAATCACTGCCATGACCACTACTGCTGCTATTGCAGAAGCAGGTTTTCAAACTCAGTCCAAACACATGATTTCATCAGTACATGGCAAAATGGCTCTCACATTTCTGGACACGCCCGTCTGGGAGCAGCAAGTGGACACTTTACCACAAGCACTTTTTTGGGTCCAGGGGTGAGTAGAAAACTTACTTAGTGTAGGTATTACTGGATCTTGCCTCTTTCAAAGAAGCCTAGCCAATGATGAGCCATGACCCATCAAACCTATAATAAGGCAAATAAAATATTTGGCTATGAAATATATATCCTCAGCCTTTATTGAAACCCTCTTCAGGCTGATGACCTGCATATGGAACCCCAACATTGTGAGGGATCGAGTTCCCAATCATCTCAGAGGCCAGAAATTGCTAGCCAGAAATCCACAAGAGTTCAATGAATCCAAATGGCTCTTTACTTACCACTAACAGTTAAAGACACACTGACACCACAATGCAAGGAAAGAGATTCTGCCAGACCTAGAGCTCTGACCTTGTAATCAGCCCACTTTGTCTCTTGCTGGGTTGTCTTCTCCAAAACATCAGATTTTTCTCCCCCCAAAGCGCACTAAGCAAAAGAGCCTAAGGAAAATGTGGCAAACCACAAGCAAGCAAGCAGGCAAGAGAAACCCACACCTGAGTTATTCCTTCCCTATTTGAAAAAGGTTATCCTTTTTAAAATTGAAAACAACACACATGTAAATCTCAAGGTGTATCTCTGGCCCCGGTCTTAAGTGGTACTAATGCTGAAGATCAAACAACGTTGCCTTCTTCTCAGTTCAACTATTTTGCAAAATATCTAAGAAGGGTGCTGATAAAATTTTATCTGGTGTCCACATCATAATTTCATAATCTGAGTCCCCCAATATCCTTGTCTGGTCTCTTAT
Organism: Cryptotis parvus; assembly: GCA_021461705.1. Lineage (NCBI taxonomy): Eukaryota > Metazoa > Chordata > Mammalia > Eulipotyphla > Soricidae > Cryptotis > Cryptotis parvus. The sequence continues at coordinate 32,719 of JAJIBD010010436.1, forward strand.
TCTCCACGGTCAAGTTCTCTGTTCTCTGCTTGCTGAAAAGCCTTACAGACCAGCCTTTAACAGAAATAGCACGACCTCTCTTTTGATCTTTTCAGAGTTAATTCTAAAGGTGTCCCATCGTGTAGCCAGGTCATCACCTTCCTGGTATAATATCTAGTTCTATGAAGATGACTCATGGGGGATATGAGGAATTGTTACCAATCTAAATATCCTTAGAGGCAATCATAGAAAATATGCTAAGACTAGTCCTTTCCTCCCAGATTATCTTTTATCTGATTATCTCCTATGTCCAAACACTGAAGAGACAGAGGACTGGTATAAAGAAAATATCTTAATTTCATGGGCTTCATGTAATCTGGAGGTATCTACAAGGTCCTTCTTATTTATTACCTGCACAAGAATGATTCTGAGTTTCTTGTTCTCTGTATACAGAAAGAATCACACAAGCCTTCTTGAGGACAAACTAGTATGATCCTTCCTATGATCTTTGTAAATTATATAATCTTTCCTATAATTGGAAAAAAATATTGGCATTCCTCCAAAAATTAGAAATTGAGTTCAGATATGACACAGCCATACCACTCCTGTAAATACGCAGTGGGAGGTCAAAACACACAGCAGGAACACCATCTACAATTCTATGACAATTGCAACACTATTCACAACAGCCAGAATCTGGAAACAACGAGACTCCCCAAGAAAAGATGTCTGGATAAAGAATCTTGTGGTATTCTTTATCCAGCTGCCCAATGTAATTCTATGCATCTGTCAGAAAAATGAAGTCATGAAATTTATATATAAATGGATAGACATGGAGAGGACTATGCAGTTTGAAATTAGCCAGAGGGGAAAGGTCATATATAGAATGACTGCATTTATGTGTGAGATATAAAAGCTAGAATATCAATATCCAAGGTCAGGCCAAACATAGATCAGAGGGTCTTGTCAGTGGGTGGAATATATCGCAAGTATGTGGGAGTCATACGTTAGGTAATACAGTGAAGGGAACAGTGTGCTAATAATTATTGGAAATGATAATACCAGCCCAGAACTGAGCATTGGACATAGGAAGAGGGATATGCATGATAACCTCTAAATGTATGTATTGCAAGCCACAATGTGTAGGAGAAGAAAGATAGAGATACAGAGAGACAGAGTAAAGGCAAGGTTCCATAGAGGCAGGCTGAGGGAGAGGGGATGGAATCAGGAGACATTGGTGATGGGAAGTGGGCACTGATGGAGGGGATGGGTGCGGAGGTACATTATAACTGAAACTGAAACATGAATTTTGGAATTGTAAATTAAAAAATAAAACAGTTGTGGCTGGAAGGGAAGGAAAATAGAAAGAGAGAGAAAGGGAAAGAAATAAAGAACCTGCCATGGAGGTGGGCTGGGGAAGGGGGGAGGGAACCGGGGACGTTGGTGGTGGGAGATGGGCACTGGTGGAGGGACGGGTGCTGGAACACTGTATGACCAAAACCCAAATATGAACTTTTTAATTGTATATCTTTTTATTTGTATATCTCACGGTGGTATAATAAAATACTTTAAAAAATAAATAAAACAGTTGTGTTGGATGACAGGCTTAGCTAGTTTGGGAGCTTGTGCTGTTTTACCCACTGTCAGCCTAATCTACTTACATGTTCTTAAGCCAAAGTTCTTTCTAATGAGATCTCTCTTCTTGTAAATACTGATAGAGGGTGTGGCAGTTACAATAGTCACCTTGACTCTGAATAACTTCTGTTTTCTAGATTGGGCACAGCTCCTCTTTATATCCACTGCACCCATCATGGAACAGTTTGAATTTACCAGGAGACTGCCACCATGACTACGTTGAGACTATCTTAGGAAGGATCATACAGGTTTGCTCTCACGCAGGCGAGTGTGACCCTTTCAGTATACAGAGAATAAGAAACTCAGAAATCACCCAGGTGCAGATAATAAATAAGAAGGACCTTGTGGGTGCCATGTAGATTACATGAAGCCCCCTGAAATTAAGATGTATTACTTTGTATCAGCCCTCTCTCCCTCCCCAGTGTTTTACATAAGAGATAATCTGGGAAGAAGGGATTAGTCCTTGGCATAATCCTTTGCTTATACATGTAATAGGATGTGGAACCACCCTTCTACAAGCTGTTTAGGATACTTTGTTGACAGGACCCTCCCAGATCATAGATAGGATCACTTTTGTGTATATAAGGGGACACACTTGAAGCTTCTCCTTTTCTCCTTTTCCCCTTTTGGGTAGGACTCCTTTTGGGTGTGATCCTCTCTCATTGGTGGGATTCTTGGACTCTCTCATATGGTCTAAGTTCTGACCAGAGCTAGAGTTCTTTCATTATATTGGATTGCAGTGGTAGGGCTTTTGTACTATTAAAAGTCTTTTTGGAACTGCGCCAGACTTGAGTTTTCATCTGTTTCCCCTGGTGGCCTCTGAGGTAGAAGAAAACTACTGTCCTGATACTGTCAGGGACCCCAACGGCCCCCTGACACAGTTGAACAATCATACCCCTGATTTATTTTCAAGATTAGTAGATAAGTAATTTCTGTAATGTGCTCATCAAGGATTAATTTCTGAGATGATAACATAATCATTCTTTGGGTATAATGTATTTCCAAAAAGTTGGAGATGCTCTGTATGTTCTTTGATGATATATTGGCCTACAAGATAAATTATAACCTATTTTTTACTAAATGCTACATGGGCATTTAAAATTCCAGAGTAATAGGATTTACTGGTAGAATAGTCTGAATCACATGTTATTTTTTAAGAGACTAAGTAAATTCAATTTATAAATCGAGTAGAAAAGATTGGTCTCAAAGTTATTCACTAATTGCTAGGAGACCAAAGTCATGTATTGATGTCATAGCTGATAAGCTTGAAAACTATTGTGATGATCTACATCAACTCATCTGTGGAGGTCTGCCAAAGCAACATTTGGACATTGAAACTATAGTGCTCAAAACTATGCTGTTCAGGCAGCTGGTCAAATAAACATTTATTTAAAATGACTCAAGCGACTTCAGGAACACAAGGTATGTCTCTTAAGGACGGACCAACTGGTACAGAAACATCCTTAAGAATTCCTCTGTGTGAAAGCACATCAACCCAGGAATCAGATTTAAGATCTATGGTTGAAGAAAAAAACTTCTTTTTTGTGAGAAAAACATTTTATTTATTTATTTTAATTTTTTATTATACCACCATGAGACATACAATTACAAAGGTGTTCACAATTGGTTCTTGGTAATACAGTATTCCAGCACCCATCCCCATTTTCACCACCAATGTACCCCACTCCCTCCCACCCATTCACAGGCTGCCTCAACAGCAGGTAGCCCTGTTTCCTCTCTTTCTCTCTCTGTCTCTCTCTCTCTCTCTGCATCTCTCTCCCTCTTATTTTACACACTGTGGCTAGCCCTGCAGATATTTAGAGTCTTAAATACAAAGAGACACTTAAGTCTCTTTGTATATATTCAATGGTGAGTTTTAATCTGCCATTACCATTTCACACATTTAGTAAAACACTGGTATCTATTTATATCCTATTAATGAATGCAGTCATTCTATATCTGTCCTTTTCGTTCTGACTAATTTCACTCAGCATGATAGTCTCCATGTCCATCCATTTGCAGGTAAATTTCATAATTTCATCTTTTCTGACAGCTGCATAGTATTCCATAGTGTAGATGAACCACAGTTTCTTTAGCCAGTCCTCTGTTCTCGGGCATTTAGGTTGTTTCCAGATTCTAGCTATAGTGAATAGCGCAGAGATGAATAAAGAAGTACAGACAGTGTTTCTGCTATGTGTTTTTCGGTCTCTCGGGTATATTCCCAGGAGTGCTATTGCTGGATCAAAAGGGAGCTCAATGTCTAGTTTTTGGAGGAATGCCCATATTGTTTTCCAAAAGGCTGGACCAGTCGGCACTCCCACCAACAGTCGATGAGAGTCCCTTTTTCCCCACATCCCCGCCAGCACCGGTTGTTCTTGATGTTTTGGATGTGTGTCAGTCTCTGTGGTGTGAGATGGTACCTCATTGTTGTTTTGATTTGCATCTCTCTGATGATTCTCTTGTTTTGTGGCATACAGGCTCTCATAGTAATCTCTGGTGATCTTTTGAATTTCTGTGGTTTCTCTTGTGATGTCCCCGTTTTCACTTCTGATTCTATTTATTTGGGTTCTCTCTTTTCCTTTTCTTACAAGTCTTGCAAGTGGTTTGTCAATCTTGTTTATTTTTTCAAAGAACCAACTTTTGGTTTCATTGATCTTCTGGATTGTTTTTTGACATTCCATCTCATTGATTTCTGCTCTAAGTTTTATTATTTCTTTCTGCTTGGGTTGGGATCCTTTTGTTTATCACTCTCTAAGATCCTAAGTTTTGAGGTCAGACTGTTTGTGATGGCCTTTTCTTATTTTCGGATGAATGCTTCAAGAGCTATGAACTTGCCTCTTAACACTGCTTTTGCTGTATCCCACTAGTTCTGGTAATTCATGTCTTCAGTCTCATTTGTTTCCAGTAATCTTTGGATTTCCTCTTTGATTTCTTTTATGCTTGATGGTTGTTCAGCAGTGAGCTGTTTAGTTTCCAGGTACTTGGTATTGGTCTCCGTTTTTGTGTACAATTAACTTCTATTTTCAGTGCATCATGGTCTGAAAAAATAGTTGGCACAATTTCTAGGTTAGAAAAAATGTTTGAAGCCTTGTCTAAACAATTCCTGAAAAAAAGACCACAACACACATTTTGTGTCTCTGAACCAGATGAAGATGAAAATATTCTTTCCTCCACCTTCCCAAGAAAACTTTGGAAAATAGTTGGAAGCAATCAATTTAAGTCTGTTTGGTGGAATGAAACTGGAACTTTTATAGTGATTGATGAAGAGTTATTTAGAAAGAAGTTTTGGAAATAAATACCCCCTTTCAGAATATTTGCAACCAGAAGTATGAAAAGTTTGTTTAGACAGCTGAAACTTTATGGTTTTAGTAAACTGTGACACTGTGTTCAAAGATCAGCATCTCTAGCTGAATTTCTGGCAGAGGAAAGAGAAGCTCCCATTTTAAGCAAAGTATTTCAGTTTTTTATTCACCATTCCATAGTGTGTATCTTTAATATAACTGTCTAATATTCCATTTGTAGTTAATAAAGAATTTGAGAGGAATATTAAATCAGAAACTCCAAGTACTTGAAGAGGATGAGTTCATGGAATATTTAGGATAATTAAATTTTACAGGTCATTTCTATTCACTTTCTGTGAACTCCACTAATTTACTGAACTTCTTGTGGAGTTCTCTAATCATTATCACTAAAATATATGCAATATATTTTGATTTATAGCTTAGAGTATATAGAAATATAGGGATCAAAACTTAAAGTCATAATATAATTTTATTGATTACAGTAAATTATAGAGTTTTGTGACTTACTTTTTTCATTAAGATGTCACATTCTTATCTGACTTAAAAAATTAAATTTTTCTTCTTTGGCTTTAGATACTGTATTACCACAATCCAAATTTTCAATGGAACTGTCCCCAACTTTTAGTCAAAATGAAAAGAAGAATTGGGATTAAAACTGCTTCTCCGGGATACTTAATAGATCAAGATTCCAGCAGGGAGTCTTTTGATGATGGGAGAAATGTGAATAAACATAACCCAGGATTGGCAGCTGAAAATTGTAGGCATGATTTACTCTCAGGGTCTAAAAAATCTGAATGTGCCCCCCCTAGAGATATCTACTAGTCAAATAACTGTTAATACAAATGCCCCAGTAAGAGTTGCATTTCATAAAGAACCTGCCATGGAGCAGGGCTGGGGAGGTGGGGAGGGAACCGGGGATGTTGTTGGTGGGAGATGGGCACTGGTGGAGGGACGGGTGCTGAAACACTGTATGACCAAAACCCAAACATGAACTTTTTAATTGTATATCTTTTTATTTGTATGGAGATGGGCACTGGTGGAGGGACGGGTGCTGAAACACTGTATGACCAAAACCCAAACATGAACTTTTTAATTGTATCTTTTTATTTGTATATCTCACGGTGGTATAATAAAATACTTAAAAAAGAGTTGCATTTCATCCTCTTTCAAATTTAATGGACTCAGCAAGACAAAATGTTGCAGATGGACATGCTATTTTTAACCAAGTGACTGTTTCTAGTGTGCATGCTCTATAAAGTTACAGTCCAGCAAGCTGCTTGAATGTGCATTTTGTTAAAACTATAACTTTTATTGGTCAGTGCTCTGTAATATCTCCATTATGAAACAAATTTATGGAATCTTGATGCCTACATCAACTTTTTCCTCACAAGACCCTCAACTCTCTCACAGTGAGCTTCCTTTTCCAAACCTGCAGTAAAGAAGCTACACATGGTACCAAATGGCTTGGATGGTAGCTGATACAGCTACTGACTCTTTTCAGTTTTCTAATCATCAGTTACTGCCAATGTATGAGTCAATTCTGCAGATTTGAGGGAGTGCGGACCTGGTAGCCAAATATACACGTGTATCTAATGTCAACAATACATTGGCATATATATGTATATATATATATATATATATATATATATATATATATATTTACTTCATTTTACTTATTAGTTCCTCTTTGTTGGAGGACAGGTTTAGCTATTCTGGGAGTTTTGTTGTTTTGCCCACTCCCAGCTTAATCTACTTAAGTCAAGGTTCATTCTAATGAGACTTCTCTTCTATGTAAACACTGCTAGAGGGTGTGGCAGTTACAGAAGTCACCTTGATTGAATAACTTCTGACTTATACATCTACTAAGACTTCTATGTTTTCTAGATTGGACACAGCTCCTCTTTATACCCACTGCACCCAGCGTGGTACAGTTAGAATTTACCAGGATACTACCACCCTGGCTACGTTGAGACTAAAGGAAGACTATAGGAAGGATCATACTAGTTTGCTCTAAGCAGGCGAGAGTGACCCTTTCAGTACACGAGAACAAGATACTCAGAATCACCCTGGTGCAGATAATAATAAGAAGGACCTTGTGGGTACCATCTAGATTACATGAAGCTCATGAAGTTAAGATGTATTACTTTATATCAGCCCTCTCTCTCTCTCCAGTGTTTTACATAAGAGATAATCTCCTTAGTCCTTGGCATAACCTTTGTTTATACCTGCAATAAGGTGTGGCACTACACTCTGTTTAGAGTTCTTTGTTGACATGCCCCTCCCGGTTGGATTACTTTGGTGTATATAAGGGGCTGACTTAAGGCCCCTTCACCTTTTGCCTTTTGGTTCCTCAGCCTTCAGCTTTTGGCTCCTGCGACTTTTGGCTTTTAGCTTTTGGCCTTTTGCTCTTTGGCCTTTTGCTCCTTCTTCTGGGTAGGACTCAGCTCATGTGAGATCCTCTCTCTTTGGTGGGAGACTTAGGCTCTTTTGTATGGTCTAAGTTCGGACCAGAGCTAAAGTTTGTTCATTATATTGGAGTGCTGTGGAAGAGCTTTTGTACTATTAAAAGCCATTTTTGGAACTGCACCGGACTTGTGAGTTTTCATCTGTTCTCCTGGCATCCTTGGAGGTAGAAGAGAACTTCTGTCGTGACACTGTCGGGGACGCAGGCGGCATTCCCCGACATCTCTTAAAATACAAGGGATTTTATTAATATTATAATGGATGTCCAATTTTTAATGGACAGGTATGAAGTATAAAACAATTCTTCAAAAGCAGGAAAAATAGATGAGTAAACACATCTATTTGATTTGAAGGCTACAATTTTTACTGTCTTTGTTGAACTACCTTTGTGCAATATTCTCAAATATGTATGTATGCTTTTATATGCTCCACTTTGTTTTGCCATTTTTATTAACTTTCTAAAGACTGAGGTTTTTCTTTTTCCTGTCTACCTTTCCTTCCCAGTCTGCCTCACTAGAATTTAAGTTCTGTGAGTACATCACCATATCTTCATCACCATATCTCTATTATCCAGTACACCAGAATGGCTCTAAATAATTACTGTTGAGGCAGCAAGAGAGAGAGCATAGCAGGTAGGTGCTTGCCTTTTGCCTTTTGAATTTTGTGGAAATTCACTTTAATGCTTGGTACTTACTCTCTATTCCCCACCAGGAATATAGGCCCCCATCAAGAGTAAAGATCCAGGAGAAGTCAATAAACCCTGCTAGATATGGCTCTCAAAAACAATAAGTAATACTGTTGAGTGGATGAGATTTCCCCCTTAACTTCTCAAACCTTGTTTTCTAAAATGTGGCATGGAACCCCAGAGAGACTCATGAAAAATTGGATAACTGAATATGTGAGCAAGGTTCAGGAACCTTTATAAAGGTTTGTCTAAACCTCTTGACAAACCTTTCATCAATAAATGCTGTATTTAGAGCACATTTAGAGGTGACTACAAGAGTATGCCACCCGCACAGCAAGCCTGGCAAGCTGCCCATGTATTTGATATGCCAAATACCAGTAACAATTATGTTAGGTCATTTCTATGACATAATATAATGGTTGGTTTTATGACATAATATAATGGTTGGTTTGAGGCTTTTATGTTCCTGGAGTGAGCAGATGCCCTTGGGCTCTACTTGCGTGAGACAGGACATATGGAGATATTACTGGAGCCCGCTTGAGTAAATTGATGATGAATGGGAAGATAGTGATATAATTAATCAAATTAGGATGTGTGCAATAGATTACTTATAAATTAAATTGAATGAGTAGAAAGATTCACAATATTTAGGTACTACATTTTCATATGTAGTACCTAAAGAGTACTGAGCTCTTTTTAGTTAAGAAATGCTTCCAGTTGGTACCAGAGACATAGAACAGAAGTCAGGGCACTTATCTTGCACTCGAATGACCAGGTTCAGTTCCCAGTAACCCATAAGGTGCCCTGATCACAGCAAGAAGTAATTTCAGAGTAGAGAGCCAGGAGTAACCCCAGGGCATTGCTGGGTGTTACCCCAAAAGCATAAAAATGCATTCACTTAAACTTCTTCAAAATACTGGAAAGAACAAAATTCCTGGGGAGTTTTGGTCCAGTGTCCTAAAATACAAAACAGGTAAGTCAAAAGCGAGAGGCTTCAATTAAAAGAGAACAAAATATTTTAAATTAAAGAGAAAATATATTCATGTAAAGAGTTCAAGTGTGTAACAAATATATAATGTATAATTAAACTAAAGGCACACTCTTGGATGACAGGCTTAGCTAGTTTGAGAGCTTTGCTGTTTTACCCACTCACATTTTAACCTACTTACATGTACTTAAGCCAAGGTTCATTCTAATGAGATCTCTCTTCTACGTAAACACTGATAGAGGGTGTGGCAGTTACAGAAGTCACCCTGACACTGAATAACTTCTGACTTCTGACTTATTATACATCTACAAAGACTTCTATGTATCTAGATTGGGCACAACTCCTCTTTATACCCACTGCACCCAGCATGGGACAATTAGAATTTACCAGGAGATTACCAGCCTGATTACATTGAGACTATCTTTAAGATTATAGGAAGGATCATACTAGATTGCCTTCATGCAGCCCAGAGTGACCCTTTCACTATACAGAGAACAAGATACTCAGTATCACATTGGTGTAGATAATAAATAAGAAGGACATTGTGGGTACCATTTAGATTACATGAAGCCCAATAAATTAAAATATATTGCTTTATATTAGCCCTCTCTCTCCAGTGTTTTGCTTCACTTGTATCACTTGTCTTCCGTTCATCATCATGCTTTGCTTGAGCAGGCACCAGTAACATCTCCAAATGTCCTGTCTCATGCTAGTAGAGCCCAAGAGTATCTGCTTGCTCCAGGAACATAAAGAGCCTCAAACCATTCCATCAGGTCATGGGGATGAGGTCTATAATTGTTACTGGTATTTGGCATATCAAATATGACACAGGTAGCTTGCTTTGCTCTGCTGTTTGGGTGGCTTACTTTTTCATCACCTCTGATCTCCAGTATTTATTTATGAACCAAGTTGGGCTTGTGATCAGCTCTTCTGCTGGGTGGAGTTTTGACGAGAGGGAAGTCCAGATGTGGAAAATGGCGGCCCCTCACGGAGTGGGAGTCATCTGGCTTCTTGCGAGGCTCTGCTGGGGTGGCAGGCCAGGGCTAGAACCCTCCATCCATCCAGGGCGCCTCATGAGCAGCTGAGCACAGGAAGAGCTCTGCCTCATTACTGTGGGTCTCTGGATTAGCATACCTGGGCAGTAGTTGAAAAAGACTGTTGCAGGTTGGGGCTTGATGAGGCAGGCTATGGTCAGCTCTTCTGCTGGGTAGAGTTCTGATGAGTTGGGAGTCCGGATGTGGAAATGGAAGCTCTCATGGAGTGGGGGGTCATTTGACTTCTTGCGAGACTCTGCTGGGGTGGCAGGCCAGGGCTAGAACCCGCCAATTCTCCCAGGTACCTTATGAGTAGCTGGGCACAGGGACAGCCAGTACCAGCTCTGCCCCATGTCTGTGAGTCTCTGAATCAGCATACCTGGGTCAGACTTGAAAAAGACTGCTGCAGGGTGGGTCTCGATGAGCTGCATTGTGATCAGCTTTTTTGCTGGATAGAGTTCTTGACCAGTGTTTTACATAAGAGATAATCTCAGAAGAAAGGATTAGTCCTGGGCATACTCCTTTGTTTATACCTATAATAGGGTGTGGCACCACCCTTCTACAAGCTGTTTAAGGTTCTTTGTTCAGAGTTAACTCCCTGTCAGAGATAGTATTACTTTGATGTATAGAAGGGGACTGACTTAAGGCCCCTGTCCATTTTTTCCTGCTCCTTCTTTGGGTAGGACTCATTGGGTGAGATCCTCTCTCTTTGGTGGGAGACTTGGGCTCGCTTGTATGGTCTAGTTCTGACAAGAGCTAGAGTTCTTTCATTATATTGGATTGCAATCATAGAGCTTTTGCACTATTAGAAGCCTTTTTTGAATTGTGCAGGACTCCTGAGTTTTCATCCATTCCCTGGTGGTCTCGGAGGTAGAAAACAACTTCTGTGCTCATACTGTCGGGGACCCCATTGGCATCCCCCAACGGCACACTTATGTTTCAAAGTAAAAATCTTACATACCAAAGCAAAACAAACACTGCTCCTGAAGACAATATTTGACTGCCAGTAACTGTGATTACTATTCTGTTGGATGGAGGCCTAATTTGCCTGGGAGCTTTGTTGTTTAATCTATTTCATTTATCCACTCAGAGTTTAATCTATTTACATGTTTTTAATCCAGGGTTAATGTAATGAGATCTCTCTTCTGTGTAAACAATGATGGGGTGTGGCATTACATAAGAAACCTTGACTCTAAATGAGTTACTTTTGACTTATATATCTACTAAGACTTATATGTTATCTAGATTGAGAACAGCTCTTCTTTGTACCCATTGTCCCAGTGGGGGACAGTTGGAATTTACCAGGAGATCATTACCCTAGTTACATTGAGACTACCTTTTAAAATTATAGGCAGCATCATACTAGTTTCCCTCAAGCAGGTGAGTATGATCCTTTCAATATACAGAGAACAAGATACTAGGAATCACCCTGGTGCAGATAATAAATAAGAAGGACCTTGTGGATCTCTTGATCACTTGCTTGAATTCCATTATTCATCGATTTGCTCGAGCAGGCACCAGTAACATTTCCATTGGACCCTATCACGTGCCAATGTAGCCCAATGGCATCTGGTTGATTCAGGAATGTGAAGAGCCTCAAACCGTTTCTTCAGGGTCTTTACAAGGAAGTTTGACCATCTTGTAGGTGGTTGGCCATGTGATCTTTTGACATCCCGTGGATCCAGTCGGTAACGGCTCTAGTCCAGCGGTTGTCTCCAAATACATTAAGATGTATTACTTTATACCAGCCCTCTCTCTCACTCTACAGTGTTTTATGTTAGAGATAATCTTGGAAGTAGGGATTAGTCTTTGGCATAATCATTTGTTTAGACCTGTATTAGGGTGTGACACCACCCTTCTATACTCTTCTACTATCTAAAGCTCTTTAATTTAGGATTACTTCTGTGTATATAAGGGCCTGGCTTGAGGTAATGTTTCATGTCTGGTGGTATCCACTTTGGGGGGCGACTCTCTCAGGTGGATCCTCTTTGATAGGAGAACTAGGCTCTTGTGTATGGTCTACATTCTGACCAGAGTTAGAGGTCTTCCATTAAATTGAATTGCGGTGATATAGTTTGTGCTACTATTAAAAGCCTTTTGGAACTGTGCTGGACTCCTGAATTTTCATTCATTCCCAGTGGCCTCGAAGGTAAAACAGAACTGTCCTGATACTGTTGGGGACCCCAGTAGTTCTCACACTATTCTGTCATAAAGATGAGTGTAAAAGGAAAATTTCATAAACTTAATCTCTCTTGTTCTGCTATTGAATCACTCTTGTGACCAAAATCTCTGTATCATAGTAACACAAGAATTTTAGAAATTTATTTCACTTTTCCTTCCACCAAGGAATACTCATTTTTCCTTGATGTCTTTTTTCTTATATAGTTTAATTAGATATTTTTCTTTATAGTCATTTTGAATAAATAATAACTTTAAAGCTTTAATTCCATAACTTCACAATATGATGGAATTTCAGATGTTCATTTTCAAGTGCTATATATATATATATACAATATTCACAAATCTACAAAATTCCAGCATTATCCTTCAGCAAATCTCAACTCTACTAAATCCCTTATCAGTCCTTTCTCTTTATGAACCACTAGATTACAAAACAATCACAAAGATCATTATAGCTATAATTTTTTCCAGCAAAACATCCTATGAGTGGTTTTTCTAATATTTTATTTTATTATATTGAATCACATAATGTGTACAATTACAGCTATTCATGATTGTATTTCAATTATAAAATGTTCAAACATACATATTTCCACCAGAGTACATTCTTCATCACCAATGTCATAGTATTCTTCCAGTCACTTCTCTCCATAAGTTCTCTTCTATGGCAGACACTTTACTTCTTCCTTCCTCATTAATTACTTTTAGACATTATGCTAGCAATACAGATACTGAGACAACAACTTGTGTGCTCCTATACCAATGAGTGATGTTTATATTCATTTTCTTTTTTTTTTTTTTTAATTTTTTAAAATTACAAAGATATACAATTAAAAAGTTCATATTTGGGTTTTGGTCAATTTCTTTCCATTTCTCTCTCTTTCTCTTTTCCTTCCCCCCCAGACGATGGATTACAGAACACACATTAAAGGGTTGTCATGTGTATCTTTTGCCTCTATTTAATGCTCAGTTCTAGGTTGGCATTAGTACCCTCGACAATTGTTAGCACACTGTTCCATTTTCTGTCTTACCTAGCCTCCTGACTCCCACGCGTTTGTGATAATTTCCACCTTTGACAGGACCTCCTGATATATGTTTCACTTGACCTTGGATATTGGTATCATAATATGTACCTATATATTTATGTTATGCAGATAAATGCAGTCATTCTGTATCTGTCTCTCTCCTTCTGGCTAATTTCGCTCAACATAATCTTCTCCATGTCCATCCATTTATAGGCAAATTTTATAACTTCATTTTTCCTAACAGCTGCATAATATTCCATTGTGTAGATGTACCAAAGCTTCTTTATCCAGTCATCGATTTTCGGGCACTCTGGTTGCTTCCAGATTCTGGCTATTGTGAAGAATGCTGCTATGAACATAAAAGTAGGGATGGTGTTCGCGCTGTATTTTTGGTTTCCCACTGTAGATTCCCAGGAGTGGTATGGCTGGGTCAAATGGGAGTGCAATTTCTAGTCTTTGGAGGAATGTCCATATTGTTTTCCAGAAAGGCTGTACCAGCCGGCATTCCCACCAACAATGGATGAGTGTCCCCTTTTTCCCACATCCACGCCAACACTTATTGTTCTTGCTCTTTTGAATATGTGCCAGTCTCTGTGGTGTAAAGTGGTATCTCATTGTTGTTTTGATTTGCATCTCTCTGATGATTAGTGATGATGAGCATTTTTTCATATGTTTCTTGGCCATTCAAATTTCTTCCTTGCTGACGTTTCTGTTCATTTCTTCTCCCCATTTTTTGATGGGGTTGTTTGTTTTCTTCTTGTAAAGTTCTACCAGTGCCTGATATATCCTGGATATTAACCCCTTATCAGATGGGTATTGGGTGAATATTCTTTCCCATTCTGTGGACTGCTTTTGTATCTTAGTCACTGTTTCTTTTGAGGTGCAGAAGCTTTTTAGTTTCATGTAGTCCCATATGTTTATCTTTTCTTCTAGTTGCTTAGTTAGTGATGTTTCACCTTTGAAGATGCCTTTAGCTTCAATGTCATGGAGGGTTTTTCCTATATTTTCTTCAATGTACTTTATGGATTCAAGTCTGATATTGAGATCTTTAATCCACTTTGATCTGATTTTTGTGCATGGTGTTAGACACAGGTCCAAATTCATTCTTTTACATGTCGCTGCCCAGTTTTCCCAACACCACTTATTGAAGAGGCTTTCCTTACTCCATTTTAGACTCGTTGCACCTTTATCAAAGATTAAATGGTCATGTGTTTGAGGTTGGGTGTCAGGATACTCAATTCTATTCCATAGGTCCACGGGTCTGTTTTTATTCCAATACCATGCTGTTTTAATTACTACTGCCTTGTAGTACAGTTTGAAGTTGGGAAAGGTGATGCCTCCCATCTTCTTTTTCCCGAGGATTGCTTTAGCTATCCTTTGAGGTTTATCGTTCCATACAAATTTCAGGATTGTTTGGACAATTTCTTTGAAGAATGTCCTGGGTATCCTTATAGGGACTGCATTGAATCTGTACAGAGCTCTAGGGAGTATTACCATTTTGACAATGTTGATTCTCCCCATCCATGAACAGGGAATATGTTTCCATTTCCTTGTGTCCTCTTTTATCTCTTGGAGCAGTGTCTTGTAGTTTTCTTTATACAGGTCCTTTACACACTTGGGTAAGTTGATTCCTAGGTATTTGATTTTCTGTGGCACAATTGTGAATGGAATTGTTTCCTTAATATCCCTTTCTTCTCTTTCGTTATTTGTATATAGGAAAGCCACCGACTTTTGGGTGTTGATTTTGTATCCTGCCACTCTACTATATGTGTCTATTGTTTCTAGGAGTTTTTTGGTAGAGAGTTTAGGGTTCTCTAGGTATAATATCATGTCATCTGCAAATAATGATAGCTTGACTTCTTCCTTGCCTATCTGGATGCCCTTGATGTCCTTTTCTTCTCTGATTGCTATGGCAAGTACTTCCAGTACTATATTGAATAAAAGAGGTGAGAGTGGGCAACCTTGTCTTGTCCCTGATCTCAGGGGAAGGCTTTCAACTTTTCCACACTGAGAATGATGCTTGCTGTGGGCTTTTGGTAGATGGCTGTAACTATCTTGAGGAAAGTCCCTTCAATTCCCATTTTCTGGAGGGTTTTAATCATGAATGGGTGCTGGATCTTGTCAAATGCTATCTCTGCGTCTATTGATAGGATCATATGGTTTTTATTTTTTCTCTTATTGATATGATGTATTATGTTGATTGACTTGCGAATGTTGAACCATCCTTGCATACCCGGGATGAATCCTACTTGGTCATGATGTATAATCTTCTTGATGAGTCTTTGGATTCTGTTGGCTAGTATTTTGTTGAAGATCTTAGCATCCGTGTTCATCAGGGATATTGGTCTGTAGTTTTCTTTCTTTGTGTTGTCTCTCCCTGCTTTGGGTATCAGGGTGATATGTGCCTCATAAAAGCTGTTTGGGAGTGTTTCTGTTTCTTCAATTTCCTGGAAGAGCTTGAACAGGACAGGCAGTAGGTCCTCCTTAAAGGTTTGGTAGAATTCACTAGGGAATCCGTCTGGACCTGGGCTTTTGTGTTTGGGAAGACTTTTAATTACTGTTTCTATTTCCTCGATGGTGATAGGCTTATTCAGGTATTGGAGGTCTTTTTGTTTCAGCCGTGGGAGGTTATAGGACTTCAGGAATTGATCCATTTCTTCTAGATTCTCATGTTTGACGGCATACAGGCTCTCAAAGTAATCTCTGATGATCTTTTGGATTTCTGTGGTTTCTGTTGTGATGTCACCCTTTTTATTTCTGATTCTGTTTATTTGGGTTCTCTCTTTCCCTGTCCTTACAAGTCTTGCCAATGGTTTATCAATCTTGTTTATTTTTTCAAAAAACCAGCTCTTGGTTTCATTAATCTTTTGGATTGTTTTTTTGGTTTCCAACTCATTGATTTCCTCTCTAAGTTTTATTATTTCCTTTTTTCTGCCTGGGTTGGGCTCCTTTTGTTGGTGTTTTTCTAATGTCTTCAGCTGTGTAGTCAGGTTATTTATGTGCGCCCTTTCTTGTTTCCTGATGAATGCTTGCAGAGCTATAAACTTCCCTTTAACACGGCTTTTTCTGTGATGTTTATATTCATTTTCAACTAAAATTCTAAAATTTAATTCTCGTGGGTGATACTTGAAAGGGAATCAAATGAGCCTCAATCCCATTCTATGACATTGGATCACAAGGAACGAAATAAAAATAAGACTAAGAGATAGAAAACTGTCATGGATAGCATTGAGGCGATATTAGAGACATCATTTTTGTAAACACCAGTGCTGCTATATCTGATCATCCCAATCATTGTCTACCAAGCTGCAAATCTAAGTAATTGCTATGTCACCAATTAGCTTAGGAAAAGTTGCTATGTACATTAAGTGTTGAATAAAGATCATACTTTTATTTCCTGTATATAATTTAACAGTTAAGTATGTGAAGGTTAGTCTAGATATTGTAATGAAGTTAGTAGATGAAATAATAAAATTTTAAAAAACCTGCCATTTAGGCAGGATGTGGGGGGAGGGAATTGGGGACATGGGTGGGGGCTGAGGGGCACTGGTGGAGGGCGGGGTGCTGGAACACTGTGTGACCGAAACCCCCAAGCTGAACAACGTTGTAATTGTATATCTCACGGTGGTATAATAAAATGTTGATCACTTGAAAAAAAAGAAATAAGAAAATTTATAAAACTTGACATCTATCCAGCACAAAAGATATTATGAGAAAAGCTATCTCTGAGGAGCTTGAGCAATGCTTTGGTACCTACATTTACCCAGACATTTGACATGTTATTTGAATGAGTACCTTATTGTTCGATGTATGTATATACTCAAATTATATATGTTTTCTCAAACTATATTTATAAGTATACGTGAATATGATTATAATCTTTTCCATGTTAGAAATTACTGATATAGTTGATAAAATTTGAGGATAACCTAATTTCCAAAAACTTTCATTGTCTCAGCATCCTCATGTTGAGGTTTGTGGTACATGTTATTACATACTCTTTGTCTTCTTCTTCATCTTCTTCTATTTCTTGTTCTTCTACTTCTGCGTTTTCTTATTCCCTTTTTTCTTCTGCTTCTTCTTGCATATTTGCTTCTGCTGCTTCTAGTCTTCTACTCTTCTTCATCTTCTCCTCCTTTCCATCTCCTCCTATGTCCTTCTCCTCCTTCTCTTCTGTTACTTCTTTTCTACTTTATCTCTTCTACATGACATTCTTTACCTTTCTACCTTTCTTCTTCTTCTTTTGATTCTTCTACTCTTCTTTCTCTGCTTTTACTTTTTTCATTATCTTTGATGGTCTACTTCTCTTCTACTTTCTCTTCATCTCTTTTCTTCTGCTTATTTTTTCTTCTCTTTGATCTTATTTTCCTCCTCCCTCCTTTTTCTTTTCTTCTACTACTAAATTTTCTCTATACTCTGTTAATTTCTTCTTTTTCCTCTGAATAAGGTTCTCATTCTTATGTTTGAAAAAAAATACTTGAAAAAAACTTGAAAAAAAATTCTCAAGTTTTTTGAGTGGAAGTTCGATCTCAATTAAGTCTATGCCTCTCTGTAAATTATTCCTCTATGCGAAAAAAAATCAAGTAAATACCCAAGAAACATTGGCAAGTAAATACCCAAGAAACATTCCTCATCTACACATAAAACAATTGAAATATTACAGTTGAAGAAGTTTTGATGTTAGAATTTATTACATAAACTCTTCATCTTCTTCATCTTCTATTTCTTGTTCTTGTATGTTTTCTTATTCCTCTTCTTTTTCTTCTGCTTCTGCTTCTGCTTCAAGGAATCACTTTATCATTGTCTTCCCATTCATCATTGATTTGCTTGAGCGGGCACCAGTAACATCTCCATATGTCCTATCTCATGCAAGTAGAGCCCAAGGGCACCTGCTTGCTCCAGGAACATAAAGAGCCTCAAACCATTCCATCAGGTCATTGGAATGAGGTCTATAATTGTTACTACTGTTTGGCATATCAAATATGACATGGGTAGCTTGCCAGGCTCTGCCATGTGGGTAGCATACTCTTGTAATCATCCACATATACTAAAGTCCCATAAAAAATAGAACACATCACGAATTTGCATGTCATTAAAAAATCACATTTTGGGGCCGGAGCAATAATCCAGAGGGTAGGGCATTTGCCTTGCATGCGGCTGGCCTGTGCCAGCCCTGGTTTGATCCTTGGCATCCCATATGGTCATCCCGAGCACTGCCAGGAGTAGTTCCTGAGTGAGAGCCAGGAGAAATCCCTGAGCATTGCTAGGTGTGACCCAAAAAAAAGCAAATAAAAATCACCTTTTGTTTTCAGCTGTTATCCAACATTGTTGTTTCTTCGCTCTTTTACCAATGATGAAAAAGACTGGACTTTTTCATCATTGGTAAAAAGAGTGAAGAAAAATGCTGAGGTGTGGTTGGGGAGCTGCTGGGGTCCTCAACTGTACCAGTACAGAGGTTCTCTTCTATCTCCCAGGACGCTGGGGAACAGATGAAAACTCACGAGTCTAGCACGGTTCCAAAAAGGCTTTTAATAGTACAAAAGCTCTAACACTGCAATCCAATATAATGAAAGAACTCTAGCTCTGGTCAGAACTTAGACCATACAAAGAGCCTTAGTCTCCCACCAAAGAGAAAGGATCTCAACCAAGAGGAGTCCTACCCCAAAAAAGGGAAAAACAGCAAAGGAGCCCAAAGTCAGTCCCATTACATACACCAAAGTAATCCTATCTGCAGACAGGAAGGGTAGTGTCAAGAAAGAATCCTAAACAGATTGTAGGAGGGTGGTCCACACCCTATTACAGGTATAAATAAAGTTTATGCCAAGGTCTAATCCCTTCTACTGAGATTATCTCTTATGTAATACACTGGAGATAGAGGGGGCCTGGTATAAAGTAATACATCTTAATTTCATGGACTTCTTGTAATCTAAATAGTACCTACAAGGACTTTCTTATTTATTATCTGCACCAGGGTGGTTCTGAGTATCTTGTTCTCCATATACTGAAAGGGTCACACTCACCTGCGTGAGAGCAAACTAGTATGATCCTTCCTATAATCTTAAAGATAGTCTCAGTGTATACAGAGTGGTAGTTTGCTTGTAAATTCTAACTGCCCCATGCTGGGTGCAGTGGTTATAAAGAGAAGCTGTGCCCAATCTAGAAAACAAGAAGTTTTACTAGATATATAATAAGACAGAAGTTATTCAGAGACAAGTTTACTTCTGTAACTGCCACTCTCTCTAGCAGTGTTTACATAGAAGAGATATCTCATTTGAATGAACCTTGGCTTAAGAACATGTAAATAGATTAAGCTGTGAGTGGGTATAACAGCAAAGCTCCCAGACTAGCTAAACCTGTCATCCAACAGACTATGATCTACTGACTGTTCATTGACCTTTCATTTCAAAGTAATATTGGTGTTAAAATGAAAGGGAAAATATTGCCATGGAAGACTGGATCCTGTAGCTTGCTTTTATTAATTGGGTTCAAAAGTAATATATTCTGGAAGGGAAATAGAGAATAGAAGATGAAAATTAAGAAGTAGCAGAAAGCAATGAGGTAAAAGAAGAAAACAGTGTGGAAGAGGAGAGGGAGCAAAATAAGGTAAATAAAAATTGGCATACATTATGAGGAGGAGGTGAAGAGCAGAATAGGGCATGGATATAGTAATTGAGTTAAAAAGCATTAGAGAATTATAAAAGATTATTCTGGAAGTTATACAGCAGTAGGAGAATTGTGACACCATTTCACTTTAAGTTTCTCCTCATGGAACAGGTAGCCAAACAGAACATACACTTGGATAACTAGGAATCATCAGTACATTAAAGGAAAAACCTAGTAGCATCTTTCCCTGCTCTCATTCAGAACACAAGATCTCTGAACCCTCTGTCTCGATCATTTGGGGTGGAATGCTAAGACATAGGGTGCAGTAGTTGAGAAAGGCAGATGCAGGTACAGGCAGGACTCAGATGCCCAGGAAATCTCAGGTACATGCAGGGATCAACTCTCAAGGTAAGTCAAATACAGACAGAGAAGGGATGCCTAGAAGTGACAAGGTACTGAGCATAAGTTCTCCTCTACATGTATGGGATGCTGGGGATCGAATCTGGTCAGTTGCATGCAAGGGAAATGTCCTACCCACTGTGCTATCACTTAGGCCCCCCATTTCTCCACATTTTTACCTGTGAAAAATGTTGAATGACAGATTTAGCTAATCTGGGAGCTTTGCTGTTTGGCCATTCACAGCTTAATCTACTTAAGCCAAGATTCATTCTAATGAGATCTCTCTTCTATGTAAACACTGCTAGAGGGTGTGGCAGTTACAGAAGTCACCTTGACTCTGAATAACTTCTGACTCATACATCTACTAAGACTTCTATGTTTTCTAGATTGGGCACAGCTCCTCTTTATACCCACTGCACCCGGTGTGGAAATTAGAATTTACCAGGAGACTACACCCTGGCTACGTTGAGACTATAGGCGGACTATAGGAATGATCATACTAGTTTGCTCTCAAGCAGGCAAGTGTGACCATTTCAGTACATGAGAACAAAATACTCAGAATCACCCTGGTGCTGATATTAATAAGGATCTTGTGGGTACCATCTAGATTACATGAAGCTCATGAAATTAAGATATATTACTTTACATCAGTCCTCTCTCTCCAGTGTTTTTTCTCTCTTTTTTTATTATACCACCGTGAAACATACAATTACAAAGGTGATCATAATTGGTTCTTGGTAATACAGTATTCCAGCACCCATCCCTCTACCAGTGCCCCATTTCCACCACCAATGTACCCCTACCCCCCCCCCCCAGGCCGCCTTAATAGCAGGTACCCCAGTTTCCTCTCTTTCTCTCTCTATCTCTCTCTGTCTCTGCATCTCTCTCCCTCTTATTTTACACATTGTGGCTAGCCCTGCAGATATTTAGAGTTTATCACTTAAGTCTCTTTGTGTATATTCAGTGGTGAGTTTTAATCTGCAATTATCATTTCCCATATTTAGTAAAACACTGGTATCTATTTATATCCTATTAATGAATGCAGTCATTCTATATCTGTCCTTTTCCTTCTGACTAATTTCACTCAGCATGATAGACTCCATGTCCATCCATTTGCCATAAGAGATGATCCTAGTAGAAGGGATTAATACTTAGCATAACCTTATACCTGTAAAGAGTGTGGCACCGCTCTTCTACACTCTGTTTAGGGTTCTTTGTGAACCTTCCTGACCCTCCCTGTTGGATTAATTTGTGTGTATAAGGGAAATGACTTGAGGCCTCTGGGCTTTTGGCTTTTGGCCTTTTGCTCCTTCTTTTTAGGTAGGATTCCTCCAGGTGACATCCTCTCTCTTTAGTGGGAGACTTAGGCTCTTTTGTATGGTCTAAGTTCTGACGAGAGCTAGAGTTCTTTCATTATATTGGATTGCTGTGGAAGAGCTTTTTCATCTGTTTCCCAGGCCGCCGTCCTCGGAGGTACAAGAGAACTTCAGTCCTGATACTGATGGGGACCCCAGCGGCATCTCCAACAGCAACAAAAAAAATTAGAAAACTCATAAATCCTTAAAATCTTGACACTGAACATCATTCCTTGGAGTCAATTTTTCTTCAAAGAAAAATTTTTCTTCAAATTAATTTTCTTTTTTTTCTTCAAATTAATTTTCAATTTTTCTTCAAATTAACAAACTTCATTAGTCATCCTATACATCAACCTTAGAAAATTCAGCTGCAGGGGTGCACAACCAGGGACGCCAGATGTTGGGGAGCTGCTGGATTCCCCCAACAGTATCAGAACAGAATTTGTCTTCTACCTCGAAGCCACCAGAGAACACATGAAAACTCAAGAGTCCAGCACAGTTCCAAAAAGCCTTTTAATAGTACAAAAGCTCTACCACCACAATCCAATATAATGAGAGAACTTTTACCTCTGGTCAGAGCTTAGACCATACAAGAGAGCCTATGTCTCCCATCAAAGAGAGAGGATCTCACCTGAGGGGAATCCTACCCAAAAGAAGAGGGGAGATGCCCCAAGTAAGTCCCCTTATATACATCAAAGTAATCCTAAATGTTGACAGGGAGTGCCCTGTCAACAAAGAACCCTAAACAGAGTGTAGAATGGTGGTGCCACACCCTATTACAGGTATAAACAAAGGATTATTCCAAGACTAATCCCTTCATCTTAGATTATCTCATGTAAAATCCTGGGGGAGAGAGAGAGCTGGTATAAAGTAATACATCTTTATTTAAAGGATTTCATGTAATCTAGATGGTACCCAAAGTTTCATATTTATTATCTGCACCAGGGTGATTCTGAGTATCTTGACTCTGTATACTGAATGGATTACACGTGCCTGTGTGAGGGAAAACTAGTATGATTCTTCCCATAATCTTTGTTAGTCTCTACATAACCTGGATTGCAAGGGCAGACCAAAATGACTGCCCTCTGATGTCCTGATCGACCTATCACATCTTCCAGAAAGGCAATGGAGAAGATTATCCATTATTTCTACTCAAATCTCCTTGATAGCCACATCCATCTGCCCACATACCAAATTCCACAGGATGGATATGTCATTCCCAACGTTCTCCCTTCTGAAATCCGACATGCCATCTCCTTGGTAAAGAAGGGAACAGCACTAGGCCCAGACAAAGTCAGACCCGAACACCTGAAGAATCTGCCGTCGGTACTCAACAATACACTAGCTCGGCTCTTCACACGCTACCTGTCCGAATGCAACGTGCCCTCCCAATGGAAAACCAGCAGGACAGTTCTACTGTTCAAGAAGGGAGACATTCACAACATTGGCAACTATTGCCCCATCTGCCTGTTGTCCATCATCTACAAGCTGTTTACACGAGTCATCCTGAACAGGATTGGCAGAACACTAGATAAAGGACAACCATGCGAGCAAGCAGGCTTCCGGAAAGGATTCAGCACACTTGACCATATCCACACAGTAACCAAGCTCATTGAGGTTTGTAGGGAGTACAAGATGCCGCTCTGTCTCACGTTCATTGATTTACAGAAAGCCTTTGATTCTGTGGAGACTGAAGCAGTCATCGAAGCCCTAGCCAAACAGGGTGCTCAAACCCAATACATCAAGATCCTTTGTGAGCTGTATTACGGATTCACCACCAGGATCTCACCATTCTACAAAGAAGTGATCATTAATGTGAAAAAGAGGGGTTCGACAGGGTGATACCATTTCAACAAAACTCTTCAGCGCCACCCTCGAGAACATCATGTGACAATTAGAATGGGAAGGAATGGGAGTGAAGATAGATGGTCGGCAACTACACCACCTCCGCTTTGCTGATGACATCGTTCTAATAACACCAAACATTAGCCAAGCGGCACAAATGCTGGCTGACTTCGACCGAGAATGCAGAAAGATAGGTCTACAGCTGAATCTAAAGAAAACCATGTTTATGAAAAATGAACCAGTTCCAGAGGCCCCATTCACTTTCAATGGAACAAACATTTCTGAATGCAGCAGTTATGTGTACCTAGGTCGAGAAATCAACATGATGAACGACCTAAAACCTGAGCTGCGCAGGAGGAAGAAGAGTGGCATGGAATGCCTTCAAAGGCATCAAAGAAATAGCTAAAAGGACAAAGTTCCTTCGGCTCCGGCCACATCTCTTCAACTCCACCTTCTCCCTGAGAGACCTGGGCCCTACGAAAGCAGGATGAGAATGCTATTCGGGTCACCCAGGAGAGGAATTGAAAGAGCTATGCTTGGAATATCACGCCTCACTCAAGTGAGAGAAGGAATCCGGAGTTCTGACCTCCGTTGCTATTACAGAATAAGGGACGCTGTCTTGTTTGCCAAGGCATCAAAATCTGTCCAGATTCTCTAAAATCCAGATGGGCTGGACATGTATTGCGATTTGGAGACAACTGCTGGACCAGAGTCATTTTCTACTGGATCCCACAGGATGTCAAAAGATCACGTGGCCGCCACCTACAAGATGATCAGACTTCTTGACAAGACCCTGTAGGTATGGTTTGAGGCTCTTCATATTCCTGAATCAACCAGATGCCATTGGACTACATTGGCACGTGATAGGTCCAATGGAAATGTTACTGGCGCCTGCCCAAGCAAACCGATGAATAACGGGATTCAAGTGATCAAATGATCATTTGCCAAAACTATCCATTTTCCAGAGGTCTTTTGCCATAATTATCCAATCACATAACTTAATTGTCTGCAAACCTCCAGCCACGTGGGACGGAGTACAGACAAGTAAAAACTGGACAATTTAGTCTGGTTTGTCTCTATGGAAAGCTATGGTGCACATGATGGTGGCAGGCAACTTCAGATTGAGCCTAAGACTCTTTTCCAGATGAAGTAAATAAAGATGCCAACAAGAAATTTGACCTTTTATTTCCTTAAACCAAAGGTCCAGGAAAGCCTTTATCTTAAACTTAACAACTTGCTCTCCAGAACTTGCAATCTGCTCCCATTGGGGAGGTGCAGTTTTATCCCCAAAATCACAAGAGTTAGCACCAGAAAAGATCAAAATAAAGAATGGTCATGAGGAATGTTGCAAAGCTGCCAGAGTTTTGCTCTTTGACTATTAAATTTAGAACAGGAGGAACTACAAGCTTTTGAGACCTGGACAGGTTTGGGGAATTAACCTGTTCCTCCCCTTTGTCCTCATCAGAGTTTGTAAGAATTTTAGAAAATGCCTCAAATTGAGATTCAGTCTCCATCAGAGGGGCATCTACACCTTCAGAGGTATTAACTCCGCACAGATTTTCAGTTTGAGAGTCTGCCTCCTCTGGAGATTTCTTTTTCTTCCTCTAGGTTATCGTCAAGCTTTAAAATCTGTTTGCTAGATTTAATTTCCTGACTCTCTAAAAGAAAATCAGGAGTTACAAAAGTCACCACTGCAACTAGCATTGGAAAAAACAGGTGAAGCCAGAACAAAGAAAAACCCTCTGAGAGGTAAACCATTTTAACTCACTATTTAAATGCTGCTGTCGGCTTCAGGAAAAGTTCGTCAACATCTCGGTGGAACCTCCAGATGTTGGGATGCCCCACGTTGGGCGCCATATGTCTGGGATGCCGCCGGGGTCCTCAACAGTGCCGGGAAGCGAGTTCCCTTCTACCTCCAAAGCCGGCGAGAAATGGATGAAAACTCAGGAATCCGGTGCAGTTTTAAAAGGGCTTTACTATCACAGGTTCCAATATACAATCCAAGAGCAGGAAAAACCTCTGGACTCTGGGTTCCCAGCTAGGCCCCAGCCACATGTAGGCCAAGATGGCTGCCACCCTGTGATGAGGCCCAACAGAGAATGGAGAGGACGGAGAAGCAAAACACGAAGGGAAGCCAAAATGGCAAAAAGGGAGGAAAGAGGGGGCTTCTTTATTCTTGCAGCTTATTTTATATGTAGAAATCCGCCCAAACTTCCCAGCTTGGCCCACTTTGGGCTGGGCTATCTAGAGATAAAAACAGGAAAATAGCTCTATAGAAATGTATCAAATTCAGGAAGCCTTCTGGCTGTTTACAAGAACCCAGAGCTCATGCAAAGCCTCCTATCAGAGCTGGGAGGAGCCATAGGCTAAATGTAACCTTCCCCTGGCAGGGAGGATCAAATGCCCTCAGGTAATTTCTCGAAAAACATCACCTAATGTCTTGAGCCAAGATCTGCCTAGAAATGCCTTTATAGGGTAGAGAAGGGGGTTTCTGAGATGGCATATCTCTGTACCAAAAGATTATACTAATGCCAGTTAAATATTTCTCCAAGCCTTCACAAGAGTCTCCTCTACTTCACGGTAGTTTTGTATTTTAGTTGCCTTTGAGTTATCAGGGAGCCATGCTTGCTTGCTTGGAGGCAAACAGCATTTCTCTCTGGTCTAATTACTTAGAGATCCAACGTGGCCAGGCAAATATGCTGGTAAGATGTAGCTAGTCCCACGATGATTGTGGTAGCATGAGAGAATATTTATACCAGCCAGTACAGAACACATGGTCAGATAAACTGCCACATTTAAACTACCCCCTATCTACAAAGTGATCTTCAGGAGGCAATCCAGAGCAAATGCAGAGGCCTTTAGGCTTTTAGGTGTCCTGCAACACATTACGAGTGTGGTTCTTTGCCATCTGAGCAGGGAAGCAGACAAACAGAGCGAGGGCCCCAACAAGGTAACCTTTTTTTATACCTGTAATAGGGTGTGACACCGCCCTTTTACACTCTGTTTAGGGTTCTTTGCTGACACGACTCTCCCTGGATTACTTTGGTGTATATAAGGGGACTGACTTGAGACCCCTTTGCCTTTTGCTACTTCTTTTGGGTAGGACTCCTCTCGGGTGAGATCCTCTCACTTTGGTGGTATTCTCAGGCTCTTTTGTATGGTCTAAGTTCAGACCAGAGCTAGAGTTCTTTCATTATATTGGATTGCTGTGGAAGAGCTTTTTGTAACTATTAAAAGCCTTGTTGGAACTGTGCCGGACTAATGAGTTTTCGGCCCCTTGGCGCCGTCAGAGGTAGAAGAAAATTCTGTCCTGACAGTGTCGGGGACCCCAGCAGCATCCCCTACAGCCCATTATACATCTTTATAAAAAGAGGAAATCACGAAATTTAGGACAAAATGGATAACTGAAAGACATCATGGGAAATGGAGCCAGAGAGGAAAAATAAAAGTCTCTGATCATCA
>JAJIBD010010437.1:0-51549 GCA_021461705.1 Cryptotis parvus
CTTGGTTTCCACTGTACAGTTTCCTGGGTAGAAGGCTCCTAGCCCTTTTGAATGAAAGCAGGGGAGGGGTGGGATGTGCTTGATGCTTGGTAGTGTCTCATCTGCAAGGAAAGGACTTCCTTGTCTCCTTGTCTTCTTGCTGCAGGGAAGGTGAAAGGAGATTCGCTAACTCCCAGGGGCGGCCAGCAGGAAGCCGGGTGGGTCCCTCTGGCTTGTCATCCTCCAGCAGAGAAAGAGCCCTGGTCCTCCAGTGTGAGTGAGTGAGTGAGTGAGTGAGTGAGTGAGTGAGTAAGTGAGTGAGTATGGTTGTGTGTGTGTGTGTGTGTGTGTGTGTGTGTGTTGGGAGGGTCCCCTTTGATTGATTGGGAGGGTCCCCTTTGGTTCCTTTCCTGTTCTAGAAGCCAAAGTAGCTCAGGCCAAGCTCAAGGGTTTCTCTGGTCCCCTCTGGAGTGTTGTGATGCTTGATAGTGTCTCATCTGCAAGGAAAGGATGCTCCAAGCTCCTGCCCCTACCCCCAAATTCTCCTTATAGCCCAGCTTCTCCACATCTTCCCAGCTTTTGTGAGGGAAAGCAGGGAAGATGGAATATTGCTTATTGTCCCCTGTGACAAAGTGCAGCCTCTCTCCCAGCGCCCTCCTGCATCCACGCCATGTGCCCGGCCCCACCACCTTGGGTGCTCAGGGATGTGAGGGCAAATCAATGAATGAAGATGCACACAGACCGCTGAGAGGGAAATGGACTTGAGCGTTATTTAAAGTCGTGAGTGTTCCCTGTGAGCAACCTGCAGTCCTCAGGTGGGCGGGGGGTGCAGAGACAGCCTGCCCTCAATCCCCTGTCTCTCTGGGCCAACCCACCTCTTCCCCCTCCCCTCGCCTTTTTCCCTAGAAACTGCCCTTCTGGCAAATCTCTTTTGTTTTTAAATTGGACCCGAGTGCGGATGTCAGGCTGAATTTTGACATCCTGAGGCACCGAGGCACCTGAGGACTTGAGGACCTGAGGCACCTACCTGTCTTTTGTGTAGGTGCCTCAGGTCCAGCCAGTGTGTGGGACCCATCCCAGAGAACAGTCCTGCCTACACCATTTTTTTTTTTCTCTTTGGGTCACACCTGCGACACTCAGGGGTTACTCCTGGCTCTTCGCTCAGGAATTATTCTTGGCAGTGCTCAGGGGACCATATGGGATGCCAGGGATGGAACCCTGGTCAGCTGCGTGCAAGACAAATGCCCTACCCACTGTGCTGTTGCTCCGGCCCCTCTCCTTGTTCCTTCTCGGTCCAAGAATGTTGCTGGCAGGCTACATTTACAGCATCAGAGGAATGTTTCCTGCCCCAGGGAGCGACTGGGAAGAAATGACTTAGAATGACTCAGACTCCTCACTGAACCACACAAAATGGATTTTAAAATGGTCGAGAGTGACTACCCCGTCCCACTCAGCAAAATTCTACTAACAAAGACCATTGCTGGTAATGCACCTGCCGTCAAGCAGGGCAAATATAAGAATACATATACTGGCAATGAAAATTCATTGTTATGCCCCAACTGGACAGAGAGCTTGTCTGTTGGTCAAAGGGAATAATTTTACTTATCTTTAAATTTTATCCTTTTTTGATTGACAATGTTGAAAACTCAGTGATGGAAAGTGAGAGGGAGGAAGGCACCTCTGCGCTGTGAGCTTTACCTCAGACTAAAGTGTACCACACATTTACTGTGGACGATTTATAGATATTTAATCTCTCCCTATGTATGGCTGCTCTCTGACACTCAACTAAAGTCTTACTATCCTTGAACCCAAGCCCATTCGGCATCTCTTTCTTTTCTTAACTATGAGACTTGATGATTAATTATTGTTGAGTTTCTGTTACTGTTTTAAGAGTCATTCTTGTTCTCTCTAAATGTAAATGTCGTGGGAACATTAAGCATTTAAAATGTCTCTCTGCTATCATAAGTTATTTATGAATGTATGTTGACTAAAATTCTATTCTTGAAACAGGCAGCAGCCATACATTTGGTTTCTCTGTAAATAAGGCAGGTCTAAGGATGAAAGAGTCAAGGAAATTTACATCCTATTCTTTAACATTCTCTCTCTCTCTCTCTCTCTCTCTCTCTTGCTCCTTCTCCCTCTCTTTTTTCACCTGCCAGTGCTCAGGACTTACTCTTGGCTCTAGACTCAGGGATCATTTCTGATGAGCTCTAGGGATCATATAGGGGTGCTGGGAGTGAATCTGGAGTCAGCCATGTGCAAGGCAAGTGTTCTACTCACTGTACAATCTCTCCAATCCCTACACTCTCCTCTTTTTTTGGAATATGTAGTTCAACAAAACAAGAGGCTAAACCAAGAAACAAGATACAGGTTGCAGGGAAATGGTCTAATTCTGGTCAGCTGGAAAAGCAGTCTCAGCATAACACAGCACAAAATCAATGACCAAGTAAAAGAGTAGTCAGTCCTTCAGAGAATGGGAGTCTGGATTTCTCCAAGAAAGAGACTTGGAAGATGGTGTGAAGCGTATACAGTAAAGTGTATTCTCCATTCACTGCAAGGAATTAACCTGTGATTAAAAAATAAAAAGGAAAAAAAGGACAAACAGAAGGTGATTCATAACTGCATTAAAAACAAAAAGCTGTGCAGAAACTTTCAGATCCAAAATACAAAACAACTAATTAGATCAAGAGGTCCCTAGGAAGAAGAATGAAAAGATTTCAAGCAGCCATGGGAGAGAATTTAGACGATATGGTGTCGAGGATACATAAAAGGGTTTTTTTTTTTTTTTGGGTTTTTTTTTTTTTTTTTTTTTTTTTTAAACATTTATACCACCGTGAGATATACAATTACAACGTTGTTCCTTGGGGGTTTCGGTCACACAGTGTTCCAGAACCCCGCCCTCCACCAGTGCCCATTTCCCACCACCAATGTCCCCAACCCCCCCGCCCCCCCACATCCCGCCTAAATGGCAGGTTCTTTATCTCCCTCTCCTCTCCCTCTCTCTCTCCCTCCCTCCCACACATTGTGGGTTGCACTACGCACACTTAGAGCCATAGATTTTGTCTGTCCTTAATGCTCAGTTCTATGTTAGCATCAGAACTTTAGACATTTATTCACTCATGTTCCTTTCTCTATCTAAACCAACCTCTGACTCCCCACCCGCTTGTGGTAATTTCCACTTTGGGTAAGATCACCTTAGTATATTTATGCCATGCAAATAAATGCAGTCATTCTATGTCTCTCCCTTTCCTTCTGACTAATTTCACTCAACATGATTCTTTCCATATCCACCATAGCAAAATTCAAACCATCTGACAGCGCATAGTATTCCATCGTGTAGATGTACCACAGTTTCTTTATCCAGTCATCAGTTCTCGGGCATACTGGTTGTTTCCAGGTTTGGCTATTGTGAACAGTGCTACATGAAAATGCGGATTGTGTTTCCGCTGCTTTTGGCTTTCAGGGTATATTCCCAGGAGCGGTATGGCTGGGTCAAAGGGAGCTCAATTTCTAGTCTTTGGAGGAATGTCCATATTGTTTTCCAAAAAGGTTGACAAGTCGACATTCCCACCAACAGTGTATCGCCAGCCCCCAAAGGGTTTTTTTTAATTATTTTTTCCTTTCTCTCCTTCCTTCATTTCCTCCTTCCTTCTCTCTTCCCTCCTCCTCCCATCCTTCCTTCTTTTCTTTCTTTCACCACATGCTTCACTGATCAGAGTTTACTTCCTGACTCTGCTCTCAAGAATCACTCCTGGCAGTGCTCAGGAGACCATATGGGGTGCCAGGGATTGAACCCAGGTTGTCCATGAGCAAGGCAAGAGTACTCTGGCCCCAGTACAAATTTCTTTTACCAATAAAAAAGAGAACTGATCCATAACTTAAGAAAAACACAATTTTTTTTCCTTCTGAAAGTCAGAGCTCAAATGTGAAATATATAACAATGTGACTTGATTTGGATGGAGTAGTAGAAGGTTATGTATTTGTATCATAGGATCAGTGGTGCGTGATACAGGCTCTTAGCTTCTCTTCGACTCTGCAGCCAAAAAGGTTTGCTCAGTCATAACAGTCTCAGTGCTGCTCAGTGTTTTGCACCTAAAATCAACCACAGACAGAACAGTGAAGATACTCAGTGACAGCTGTGATGGAGGATTTGGAGATGGTCCACCTTGACAATATAAAGTACAGAACCCAGCTTGCAGAAACAAGCCAGTTTATTGAGGTAGGTCAAACCAGTCCTGGCCACTCACTGTCCTCCCTGATAGAGAAAGGCGTATCTCCACCCAGTGCCTGATGACTTGCCCTGCTCCTAGGGAAGGGGATCCTTTCTTCCCTGTCTTCTGGGCTCAGACTCAACCAATGGGATCTGATTGGACTGATCTGAATGGTAGTGGACTGGGACCTTGACTTTGCACAAGCAGCCACTTCAAGAGGCCTTGTGAGATTCTCCAGGGACCTCTCCTTCTCTCCTGAGCACAGGCGGGTGGGGCTCTGTTCCTATAAATGCAGTATATTTATTTTATAGGAGCCCTGGGGTCTGGGAGGGGGACCCAGTTATACTTCGTTCAGTGGTCTGGGCACAAAGGCTCACCTTCTAGGCTGGTGTTGCCCTGCTGCTTGGGTAAGCAACTCTGGGGACCAGCATGCCACCCTATAGTGCTCAGGGTTCTGTGTGGCACCAGGATCAAATTCAGAGTCTCATACATACATACATACATGTGCTTTACCTCTTTGAACTCTCAATCTTTTTTTTTTTGAGTGGGCAGAAGGGGCACACCAATGGCAGTGCTTAGAGCTTCCTCCTGATGCCGTACCCAGGGATCACTCCAGGAAGGGCTCAGGAAGACCAATGTGGTGTCAGGGATTGAACCTGGGTTGGTTGCATACAAGTCAACATGCCTTCCCTGCTGTCCTATCTCTCCCACCCCTCTCATCTTTTTTGTCCCTGCCACCCACCTGAACTATATACCCAGGATGGCCATCAGTGCCCTGTGGCAGAGCCCAGGAGTCCGATCATCTCTGTCCTCTTCTTCCTGGATCTCTCAGAGCATCTCACCCAGTTGCTCCCTCCCTACCGGAAGCCAGTGCTAACTCCCTGGTGAATCACACTCCCCTGGTGCTCTTCCTGCTGCAGGGACCCTTCCTGCTCTGTTTCCTTTGATCATCTCCTCCACCTAGAAGCTTGGACGTTCCCAGGGCACTTGACCATCTTCCACTTGATCCTCTGATCTTCTCTTTCCCTCCTTCACTCAGTCCTTGGGGCCACTCAGTCCCCCCAGCTTTAAGTGATGCTTTTTTTTTTCTTTTAAATGACTCCACCCACCCTCCCTCCGCTAGGATGATCCTCCCAATTAAGATCTCCCATTCGGACCATTCTTTTCCTATCTCTAGCACTTTCTATCCAACAAACTTTGCCTCTTGGTTTGTTTTGGGATCAAACTAGCAGTGTTTGGGGGCTGCTTCCATGCTTTGATCACTAACAGCAGCACTATGGATTGAACCAGGTGGCTCCCACAAACAAACATGTGTTCCAACTCCATGAGCTCATTCCCCAGTGTTGATTTCCCCATTGGAAACATTAAGGCATCCTAGACTTTCCCCAAACCAAAGCATTTCCTCGAGCCAGCTTCTCTCTCCTTTTTTCCTGATCACAGTACATGGCATCATCCCAGTAGCTCACACCCAAACTGGGACTCATTCTTGACTTCTCACACCCCCAATCTATCAGCAAAATCTCTTGACTCTCCTTTCCATATTTATCCAGTACCTGACCACTGCTTCCCTCCTGGTCTCTGCCTCACCAATCTGTGTGTCCATCACCTCTGCCAAGATTTCAAAGACCTCTCAAGCTGTCTGCTCACTCTATTGATGTACAGTAGATCTCCAGCATGGCAACCATGAAAGAAAGAAAGAAAGAAAGAAAGAAAGAAAGAAAGAAAGAAAGAAAGAAAGAAAGAAAGAAAGAAAGAAAGAAAGAAAAAAAAAAAAAAGAAAAAAAGAAGGAAGGAAGGAAGGAGAAGGAAGGAAGGAAGGAAGGAAGGAAAGAAAGAATGAAAGAAAGAAAAAAAGAAAGAAAGAAAGAAAAGGAAGGAAGGAAAGAAAGGAAGGGAGGGAGGGAAGGGAGGGGGGGAAGGAAAGAAGGAAAGGAAGGAAAGGAAGGAAAGAAAAGAAAGGAAGGAAGGATGGACAGAAGGAAAGAAAGAAAGAGCGAGAGAAAGAAAGAAAGAAAGAAAGAAAGAAAGAAAGAAAGAAAGGAAGAAAAGAAGGAAGGAAGGAAGGAAGGAAGGAAGGAAGGAAGGAAGGAAGGAAAGAATGAAAGAAAGAACAAAAAGAAAGAAAGAAAGAAAGAAAGAAAAGAAAGAAAAGGAAGGAAGGAAAGAAGGGAGGGAGGGAGAAGGAGGAAGGAAGGAAAGGAGGAGGAGGAAAGGAAGGAAGAAGGAAGAAAGGAAGGAAAGGAAGAAGGAGGACAAAGGAAAGAAAGGA
Source organism: Cryptotis parvus (assembly GCA_021461705.1). Lineage (NCBI taxonomy): Eukaryota > Metazoa > Chordata > Mammalia > Eulipotyphla > Soricidae > Cryptotis > Cryptotis parvus. Next base: position 6,460 of record JAJIBD010010437.1, read on the forward strand.
AGAAAAAAGGAAGGAGAGAAGAAGGAAAAAGAAAAAAAAAAAAAAAAAAAGAAAGAAAAGATGGATGAACCCTCCAACCAACAAACAAGAATCACATGACAATCAGAACATCTTTTAAAACATGGGTGAGGACCCTGAGACATGGGTCAGTGGTAACAGCAGCTGTCTTGCAAATGTCAGGCTGTGAGTTCAATTACCAGTTCTGCCCACATGTGCTGAGCATAGTCTCAGATGCTCTGCTGTCTGGGATCCTCTGGGTCGCTACAGAGAGTTTAATCCCTTGGTGCATAGGTGTGTGGGATCACCACAACTAAAGTCTGTGGCCTTCAGTGAGCACTCCACTGAAAGATGTTCCAGCACCATGGCTGGGAGTGTGATCCCTGGTGAACATACATGTGACGATCATAGCAACCCCCTGGAGAATATGCCAAGCCAGAATATGCACAAATGCCACAATAAAATGAACATGAGCTCTGGTGAATATGTGTGCAAGCCTTGGCATGGAGTGTGCCACCCCTGGCGAGCACCCCGTGTTAGGTGTGGGGGCATCATAGTCAAATATGTACAAACTCCCCACCTTCACAGCACTAGCAGTGGCAAAGAAATGGGAAGGGGAAACCCCACTGTGAGTGGGTTAGATCAGCCACATTTGAGCTGGAAACCCTCCAGCCATTCCCTGTAAATTCTTTTTTTTTATATTTATATCCGTGAGATATACAATAAAAGATATACAATTAAAAGTTCATGTTGGTGCATGTTCAGCACCCGCCCCCACCAGCCCATCTCCCACACAACCCGGTTCCCCCCTCCCAGCCGCTCCTGGCAGTTCTTTATTTCTCCTTTCTCTCTCTTTCTCTTTCCTTCCCCCGACTAGATTACAGAACATACATAGTGTCTGTTACCTTTGCCTCTATTTAATGCTCAGTCTAGGTGGCTAGTACCCTCGACTATAGCACCCTGTTCCATTTTCTGTCTTACCTAAACTCTGACTCCCACACGTTTGTAATCCCACCTGAAGACCTCCTTATATGATTCACTTGACCTTGTATTGTATCATAATATGTAATATTTATGTCATATAACATCTTCTTCTCTCTCCTCCTTTACTCCTATCTCTCCTGTCCTCCTTTATACATTTATAACTTCTTTTTCCTAACAGTGATAGTTTCCTTGTGTAGATGTAAAGCTTCTTTATCAGTCATCGATTTGCCTCTGGTTGCTTCCAGATTCTGGCTTTGTGAATAATGCTCTATGAACATAAAAGAGGATGGTTCCGGATTTTTGGCTTCCCGATAATCCCAGTGGTATGGCTGGGTCAAATGAGTTCAATTTCTAGTCTTTGGAGAAACCATATTGTTTCCAGAAAGCCTGTACCACATTCCCACCAACAATGGATGATTCCCTTCCACGCCTTTCTAACAGTCTCACACAGAAATTCTTACTTTTACAATACCACACGCCAGAGCTTTCTAAAGAAACACAACACAATCAATCCATGAAACCTAGATTTTCTAGTGCCTGTATTATAAAAAGTTAAAAGGAACAGGTGAACTTGGATAGTATATTTCATTTAACCTGATGCATTATCATTGAATGGTTTCAATATAGAAGTAATTGAAAAGACATGTTATATTCCCTTGGTCTATTAACTTTAAAATTTCGCATTAATTTTGCACTTTAGCACCTTTGTTTTAGACATGCTGTTCCGTGTTAAGTGCTCTCCCTCCCCCCAGCATAACCCTCACATAATCCTCCCCCTTCACCCCCTTCCTGGTTTTTGCTTGTTTGATTTTGGTTTTGGAGCACCACACAACTGTGCTCAGGGCTTCTTTTTTTCTCTGTGCTCAGGAATTACTCCTGGTGGTGCCAGGGGTAGAAAGTGATTGGCCACCAGCAGAGCAAGTACCTTGCCCCTGTGCCACTGCCCCCTCCCCCGTGTCCCCTCTTTCTTTTTTCATTTCCTCTGCTCTCCTGCTCCCTCACGCTCTTCCAGTCCCGTGACCTCTCTCTGTCACATAAATATTTTTAAGTCTCTTTCTCACCTCACGACATTCCTTTTGCTCTTTCTTACGCCTGCATTCTTGCCCAAAGTTATTTAGGTGACACCCTTATTCCTATCCTTCAGTCCCTGCTCAGATGTTGCATCCAGTGGGGCCTCCTGTGCTGGTTTGTGCAGGACACCATGAGATACCAAAGATGGGAGGTGGGCACTGTCCAGAGGATGGGTCCAAGGTCAGGGTGCAGGAGGGCTGGTTTCCCCGAGGTCGCCCCTCTTCAACCTGCCAAGCGCTGCCTTCTCCTTTCTTCACAGTGGTTCCCTCTCTGTGTGTCTGCATCCAGATTTCTTCTATTTGGGACACCAGTTCCATGGGCATGGGCCCACACTAAAGACTTCATTGAAACCTAAGGACTGCCTTCGTGTTGTTTTGCTTTGTTTTTGGCCGCTGCTGTATGATCTCTCCAACCTAGGACTGCTCTTTAGGGCATGCACCCTGCTGCTGTATGACCTCTCCAGCTTAGGACCGCTCTGTAAGGGATGTGCCCTGCTGCTGTATGACCTCTCCAGCCCCAGACTGCTCTTTAGGGCATGTGGCCTGCTGGTATATGATCTCTGGAGTTCCAGGCCGCTTTTTCTGTCCCTCCCAATACAGTCACAATCTCAGGTGCTGTGGGTCAGGGCCTCATCAGATGAATCTGAAGAAAAGAATTCATTTTTGCCTGAAGAATCAGAAGAAGGCCTAGATTCAGCCCCTATGATCCTTCCAGATGAGCTGCCACAACAATCCAGCTCTTGCCCTTCTCCCCAGCTCCCTTTCTTCCTATCAAACATACTGTATTAATTTCACTTATCTGTCCTACCCAAGCTTCCTCTCTTCCTGTCAAACACACTTCATTTATTTCACTTATCTGGTCCTACTGTCTGTCTGTCCACCCTTGAATGTGTGCTCCTTGAGGGTTTGCCTTTGGTCTGTTCTGTCTGTTGCTGTATTCTGCACCAACCTAATGTAGTTGGAGTGAGGGGTTAGTTGGGCGAGGGATTAGTTGGGCTAGGGGTTAGTTGGATGAGGAGTTAGTTGTGGGGTTAGATGGGTGAGGTATGGGTGAGGGGTGAGCACCAGGAACACCCTGTTTCTAGGGTGAGATCTGCCAGCCCCCTGAGAGGCATTACAGTTATGTTCCCCAAACCCAAAGTCTGTTCATAGGATTCATCACATCTTGGAGGCTGACTCGTGGTTTGGGAAGAGGCCTTGGGAGCATCAAATAGGTGGAAGTGTGTGTGTGTGTGTGTGTGTGTGTGTGTGCATTTGTATGTGTGCATGCACACCAATGACCCGTGAGCTTTACCTATGACTCTCTACTATAAACATCTGCGTAGTTTCTCCCTTTTCCTTCTGGTGGTTTATTACTGCTGGACACAGTGGGAATCCCGAGGGGGCTATATGTGGGACTGGTGTGCCTTTAGTACGGGAACTCCTTTTCTTCTCCGAGAGTCTTTATTTTAACTTATAGCATGAGGATGTAATGAAAATCAGTGCTAGCTCCCCAGGCTCGGTGAATATTTTCTCCCACCCATGTTAACGAGAAGAGGCATTTCCAGTGAAGTGCTGAGGCAATGGTGAGGGGAATAGAAAACTGGGAATACTTTCCTCATTAGCAAATCAGAGGGATTTATTATGCATTTCTCTCAGAAAGGTCTTAATTTACATCAAAGTAGTCACTTTCTTGAAAGAAAGAAAATGAGAGGTGAGGGGTGGTGCTGGCTCAGTGGCTAGAAGAACTGCCTTGCTAGTGTGAGGTCAAGGGTTCAGTTCCCAGGGCCCGAGAGATGGTATAGTGGGGAAGGCCTGGCCTTGAGTGCAGCCAGCCACCCCAGTTTCGATCACTGGCACTACATCTAGTTCCTGAGCACTGTCGGGAGTGATCCCTGAGCACAACTACTCAGAATGTGATCCAGAAGCACCCGCCACAAAAGGAGCTCGATCCTCAGTGCCCCCCACATGCACTAAACAGATTCCCAGTGACTCTTTGGGATCTGTGGCCCACCACAGGCATGTGATCCCAGGCCACTGCAGGCAGGTCTGTGAGCACCGCAGGGGTGTGAGACCCCGAACTTCCATAGCTACAAGACATGTGAGCAGGGTTGGAGTAAGAGTGGAAAGGGTAGGAGTGATTCCTGAGCACAGTAACCCCTGAGGACCCTGGGTGTGGCGTTCCCACCCCCACCCCATAAAACAATGTGTGAACACCACAGCTCCTGGCATGTCCTTATACCTGGAATACAGGTGGGCAGTGGCCAGGGTCCCCAGGAGGAGGGGAGCTCTCTGGAAGCTTCTGTCTCCTTTGCATGGAAGGTGGACCCTGAGTCCAGAATGCTGTCATGTTTGGGGCAGAGCCTGTGAACCTCTGCAGGGCCAGCAGTGCTCCCGGGACTGGGCGGCACATACCTGCAGCTTAGACCTTCCTCGGCACAGACCTGGCTTGCAGGTGACTTGTGAGCTGGTTCATAAAGGCACCAGCTGCATCATTTGTGATAAGGCACAATAAATGTAACGCCCGGTCACCCAGCAGATCACCCCCTGTCACCTGGACCTGCTTTTCACTGCCCAGCCTTTTGTTTCCTCCTATAATTTTTTGGGTTTTTTTCTTTTTGGGTCACACCCGGCAATGCTCAGAGGTTTTACTCCTGGCTCTGCATCAGGAATTGCTCCTGGCAGTGCTCTGGGGACTATATGAGGATACTGGGGATCAAACCTGGGTTGGCCATGTGCAAGGCAAATGCCCTACCCACTGTGCTATCTCTTTGGCCCCTTCCTATAAGTTTATTGAGATCATTTATACACCATAAAAAATATCCTTGCTTGGGTGATTGCTTCAAGGGCTGGCGTGCAGAGTTCGCATGTAGGAGGCTTGGGGTTGATACCTATGACAATGTGGCTCCGAGCACTGTCATGTGTGGCCCCTCAAAACAAACTATAAGCAGAAGTTTAGAGAGCTCAAAGGCTGTGCACATGCTGTCCTGGGTTTGATCTCTGGTAGCTTTTACCTTGCACAGTGTCGAGAGTAGCCCCTGAGTACTACAGAGTGTGACCCCAAACAAACAGAAACAAACCACCACAACTGAAGGTTTTGATGGTGAAGGACTGAGCCTCTGCTCTGTATGTGGGATGCCGGGATGCATCCCCAGCATCGCATCATCCATTGAGCACCGCTGGGAGGACGACTTAAGCAAAGGTCCAAGGGGAGACCGGAGCACTATCGGGTGTTGGCTCCCACCCCTAAACAAACAAATACAAGAATTTCTCTACTGAGGCTCTGCTGTTATCATTTAAGCATATTTTTATTCTTGTGCTATTAATGATGATTATTCATTGAAACTATAGTTTCAATGTGTGTGTGTGTGTGTGTGTGTGTGTGTGTGTGTGTGTGTGTAGCAATTTGGGGCCAAACTCAGACGTGCTTGGGGGACTATTCAGTGTCAGATTTGAACCCAGGCGTCCTTCATACAAGCAATCTCTCCAGTCCCCATGTCCCCATTTATTGACACACTAGCTTGTTCCTAACTTTACAGACCACTTTGTGAGAAGCCATTTACCCACTGTTTTATCTTTGTATTTGTCTGTATTCCAGTGTTTCTCCTATGATTAAACTGATAGTGACGATATCCACTTGCTTAAATAAGAAGCAATTTTTTTTGCATAAACATTATCATAGATCAAAAAAATCAGCCATTAGTCTATGAACTCCACTCCACTGTTCTTTTGCTTTACTTCAAAACTAGCTATGTTTGGGGCTGAAGAGATAATACAGGGTTAAGGCTCTTACCTTACATGTGGTTGAACCCACAGTTTAATTCCCTGTGCCACTTATGTCCTTCCAAGCACCGCCAGCAGTTACCTCTGAGCAGTCACCAGAATTAAGCCCTCGATACCACTGGGTATAATCTCCAAATCAAAGTATCACTGTCACTGTCTTCCCCTTCATCATCAATTTGCTGGAGCGGGCACCAGTAACATCTCCATATGTCCTGTCTCATGCTAGTAGAGCCCAAGGGCATCTGCTCGCTCCAGGAACATAAAAGAGCCTCAAACCATTACATCAGGTCATGGGAATGAGGTCTATAATTATTACTGGTATTTGGCATATCAAATATGACATGGGAGGCTTGCCAGGCTCTGCCGGGCATTGCTGCAAAGTAAATTAAATTAAATTAAACACACACATACACAAGCACACAGGAAGACAGAGGTCAGTACAAAGCATACAACTGTGTGCTTTTAGTGCATTCACAGCCTTTCTGCCCCTGCTCTGCCCCTCTCCCAGGTCACTTGGTGACCTCTTGCTTCAGCACTGGGAAGCTCTGTCGGTAAAGGAGCAAGTGAGAATGCTTACAGAATGCTCCCCTTCTGGGGACCCTGGTCACCCCCACTTGTATTCTAGGTTTGAGGACGTGCCCAAGGGTCTTCGATGTTCACACTCACTCCTGGGGTGCTCACACAGTGGGGTGCTATGCAGTGAAGAGCAAGTGTCTGGGACCTGCAATTGTCTGCAGTCTCAGAATCTCTGCTTTACCTTTTCTTTTGTTTTTGTTTTGTTTTGTTTCTCTCGCCACACCCCTGAGAAGCTTACTTCTGGCTCTGCACTCAGGAATTACTCCTGGTGGTGCTCAGGAGACCATATGGCATGCCGGGATGGAACCTGGGTCAGATGCTTGCAAGGCAAACTCCCTACCCACTCTACTACGACTCTGGCTCAGAAATGCACATCTTGAAGGTGAGGCCCACACTGTGGCCACAGATGGACGAGACACCAGCAGCCTGGAAACTTCCGGAACAAATGGTGCTTGGGAGGTGGTCACATTTTATTTTCTGGTTTGTTTTCTAAAGAAGCCACTCACCAAGGAGAAAAAAAAAACATTCTCAATGAAAAGGGGCTGCATAGTGCCAGGGGCAGCCATGGAAACAAGGCAGTTTCGAGTGGTGCCATCCCCACCCTCTGGGCACCGCTGGGTCCTGGTTGAGGGAAGTGTCACATCGGGCAACGCTGCAGAAAGGAATTTCCGGGCTGCAGGACCCCCAGTCTGGGGAGCATACACGGAGGTGCTTGAAGGCTACTCCTGTCCCTGTGCTCTGTTACTCCTGGCAGCCCAGGGGACCATGTGATGCTGGAATCAAAGCTGAGCCTCCTGCAAAGCCTGGGCTCCAGCCACTGAGCGCTTCAGCCCACGTGGGCTGTGGCTGTAGAGGAAGTGCGTCTCTGCTGCTGTGGCTCCCATCATTCCTTCTGCCCAGATGGCTTCAGCTGCTCTCCTCGCCCGGGCATCAGGGGCTTTCTTTACCTGTTTCTTTTTTTTTTTTTTTTTTTTTTTTGGGTCACACCCGGCTATGCTCGGGGTTACCCCTGCTCTGCACTCAGGAACCACTCCCGGCCGGCCGGGGACCATTGGGATGCCGGGATCGCCCGGGCCGGCCCAGCCCAGCCGCGCCAAGCCAACCCACCCGGCCCCCCCGCCCCTCGTCACCTTCTTTCCTGTTTCTTCTCCCTCCTTAGTCAAACCCAGCCACTTGCTAGGTTGAGCGGCTGCCTGAGGGAGGGACACAGTGCCCTCCCTCCACCTGGACTCCTCCCACCATCACATCCAGGGGAGTTAGCAGGAGAACCTTAAAGGGCTGGAGCACACACCCAGGGTACCACATTTTTAATTTTGTTTCGCTGTTTTGTTTTTAGGCCACATTTTGGCTATGCTCAGGGGTTACTCCTGGCTCTGCATTCAGGGATCATTCTTGGCAGGCCCACAGAGCCAGGATCGAAACTGGGTCTGTTGTGTGCAAGACAAAACTGCACCTGCTGTACTATGGCTCCAGCTCCAAGGGCTCCATCTTGATCCCTGCACCACATGGCCTCCTGAACTCTCCCTGAACCAGCCCCCTAAACAAAGGTTCTGCCTGACTCCTCTCATGGCTCCTCTCAACATCTTAGGTGACAGTGATGCTCCTCCTTGCCAGAACTGTCCGGTACAGGGTTAGTGAGCTTGTCTTGTGCGTGGCCAATGTCAGTGTGATTCCCGGCATTGCATGATACCCTCAGCACTGCTGGGGTCACCCAGATATCCTGGGAACCACAGGGCCGCAGAAGCATCACATTCTTGGGTGCTTGCATTGACCAGCCCCCTGGTTTGTTGAGAATTACCAAGAGCACCCCCACTCCTTACACGTGCAGCACACACACACACACACACACACACACACACACGCACACACACACACACACACACCCCTCAACAGAGGCGCGAGGCTGGAATGTAGCTCCATGGGAAGGCTCTCCTTTGGGTAGGGGAGACCCTGATGGTTTCTGGAACTGAACAAAATTGAAACAGACAAAAGCAGAGACACATGCATAGGAGATTTGAACTCTACAGGGGGTCCCAGAGGTTCCTTGTTCCTTTGACCTGGTGGCGCTTATGCAGGGCACACAGGCTCTTTGCTGGGCATATTGGAGGCAGGGAAGGGTCTTTCCACCCTACTGGCAGTATTGGGGAGAGGTGAGTGTTGTGGCCACTCAGGAAAGGGACATGAGGCACAGGAGGGCTGCAGCCTGCCCCTTGCTAGTGATGCTTCCTCTGCGCAGGTTCAGCAGGGTAGTTAGTGCCAGGACGTTAGTGTGAAGAGTTGAGCCCTCTGCATCGTTGAAGACTGTCCAGCTAACAACTGGCCAGCATGGGTGAGAGGCAGAGGAGGAACAGATGCTTCTTAGGAACCATTTTAAGAACGATGGGTCTGGGCCCGAGAGATACTGTAAGGGCTAAGGCACTTGCCTTGCATGCAGCTGAATTTTGTTCAATCCCTGGCATCACATTTGGTTCCCTGAAGCACTGCCAGGAGTGATCCCTGAGCCCCCAGCCAGGAGTAAACCCTGAGCACTGCTGGGTGTGCCTCCAAACCCAATACTTAAGTAATTAAATAAGATGAACTCATAAGAACAAGAATGGGGGTGTGCAGAGTGATAATACAGTGGGTGGGTAGAACACTTGCTTGCATCCGGTTGACCTGGGTTCAATCCCTGACATCCCATATGGTTGCCTGAACCCCACGAGGAGTGATTCCTGAGCACAGAGCCAGGAGTAAGTCCCGAGCACCGCCGGGTGTGGCCCAAACCTCCACTTCCCTGTAAAAAAGAGGGTGCATTTGGGTAATAAGCATTCAGTGAAATGAAGTTAACATCCCAATGCAGAGCACAGTTATCTGCATGAGCCTAAAGAGTTTCTCCACCGGTTTAGAACTTGTGATGAGAGCAAAAACTGTACAGTGAAGAAAGCAGAATTTCAGCTGCTGAACCCAATGACCATCACCCTGGCCTTGAACTCGAATACTAGGGGGTAGCAACAAGAGTCCACACAGTTTATGCACTCGTCTATGTGACATTTCCAGCACAGGGGACAGGGTAGAGCAGGTAGTACTTGTGGTGATTGAGGCCAGGGGTATAATCGCTCACAGGCACAGGGGGTCTTAAGGGAATGATGAAAATGATGATGGTTATGGGTGCCCAGCTCTGAGCTACTAGATGCCACTGAATTCTTAAACAGGCAAATCCTATGATCTCTTGATCATTTGACTTCCCATTGTTCATTGATTTGCTTGAGCGGGCACCAGTAACATCTGCATGCGTCCTGTCATGTGATACTGTAGCCTAAGGGCATCTGCTCGCTCCAGGAACATGAAAAGTCTCAAACCATTTGGTCAGGTCATGAGAATGAGGTCTATAATTGTTACTGGTGCTTGGCATATCAAATACGACTTGGGTAGCTTGCCAGGCTCTGCCGTACGGGTGGGATACTCGGGGTAGTAGGCTCTCAGTTTGTGTATTTATTGATGAACTGGGTAGAGATTGTTTTTTCTCTTGGGTGGAGCTCTCTTGGGTGGAGCTCACAATGGGTAGAGATCAGTTTTTCTCTTGGTGGAGCTCTGACGAGCTGTGGAGTCTGGATGTTGAAAATGGTTGCCCTTATGGTGCGGGGGTTCCTCTGGCTTCTTGCAAGGCTCTATTGGGATGGTGGGCCAGGGCTAGAGCCCACCTTCCCTCCTGGATGCCTCATGATCAGCCGAGCACAGGGAGAGCCGGTAGCAGCTCTGCCCCCATCTATCTGTGCTAGGATATGTGAGTGTAAGTCAAGTAAACTGTCCAAATTAGCATCTGCACAGAGGGACAGAGAGGCCTCCTGATGTGAGCCTGTGAGGGACACAGTGTCCCTTCTTTAGTATTCTAGCCGGAGATGCAGGGCCCGGAGCTATTCACAAGGAGATACAGACAGCACTAATGAAGGACATACTCCAACCCCCACCGGCCCCAAGCCTCAGAAGTCTCAGTCATGAAAGATTAAAGGAGATTAAAAACCAAGCCGCCCCAACACAGAGAGTGATCTTGACTTGGATTGTGGATGGGAGGAAAAGAACGCCAAGAAGGACATCCTTGTGGCAACGGACGGGGCAGGGTGGTGGATTTGAGAAAACATCCTTCTTCCTAAAGCTGTGCTGGGCAAAGGAAATTGTCAACAAAACACAGATCAAATACAGTCTCCATAAACCTTCTCCTGTCGTTGCTGGCCGTCCTGGGTCTTTGGAAGTGTACAGCTTTGTTCTTTGGAGACACAAAGAAGTGTGGAAGGCTGCGGGGTGTGATGGCAATGGTCTGTTCACAAGCAGGTCAGAAAAAAATAAGAGAAGAGGGAGAAACGGAAACAAAGGCAGAAGTGTTAAACCTGGTCATCTGCGTAGTGAGTGAATAGGTCATTCTCTGTTATTATTCTTGGCGCTTTCAACTTTACAGAGAGCAGGTTAAAATAGAAAGATTTTTTTTTAGCTAAAATCTAAAACTCAGAGAATGGCACCTGAATATAAACTACTGTATTTCAGCAGGCAGCTTTTCTTACCACTCTAAAATAGGGGTCAGAGTGATTGCACAGGATGTTGGCACTTGACCGATCCTGGCTTGATGACCCGCACTGAATATGGTGGTCTCCAGAGCACTTGCCAGGGAACACTGGTGAGCACAAAGCCAGGCGTAAACCTGGGCACTGCCATGTGTGTCCTGAAAACTATAAAAAAGAGAAAGAGAAATACCGATAAACTACTATAATCTGATGACTGAGGCTGGAGTGATAATCCAGCTGGTAGGGTATTTATTTGCTTTGCACGCTGCCTACCGGGTTCAATCCCCTGCATCCCTGAACATTGCCAGGTGTGACCCAAAAAGAAAAAAAAGAATCTAATGATCAAGCAACGGCTGTGACTGGGTTGGCAGGAGTGAGCTCACAAGCCTTGGCCACTCGGAAGTCACAGCAGTGGAATGTTCGCAGCACCTGCTCAGTGGCCTGACTCAGAAGAGAGGGGGAAAAAATAAACAAAACCATGGAAGGCCCGAGTGGCTGAGTCTTGGAGGTCAAGCTTAGAAGTGGGTGCGGTGGTGGATACCCAGAAACTCAGGTTTGGCCCCTGCAGAGGGTGGTCCCGAGCCTCTGTGCTAGTGTCTGTGCTGAGTCCCGGCATCCTGGCTGGAGAACTTGGGAGATGGCTTTGGGTGAATGGGAAGCCAAACAGAAGCCACGGCTTGGCCAACACTCGGCTGCTTGCCTGGACCCTCCTTGCGTGACAATGGTGTGTTTCTTTTTCCTGCCAACTCTTCTTCTGCGCCCAAGGCAGCCCAGGCCGCTGGATGGCTGTGATCAGCCCTGCGAAGTTCCCTGAAAGACTTGCAGGCGGCTCTCGCCTAGGCCAAGGTGTGGGCACCCCTGCGCCCCCGCAGATCCCCCAAAGCATGTCTCAAAGGCAGCGCCTGGGAAGGGAGGGTGAGCCTGCTCAGCCTCCCCCATGCCATGTGTTTACATGCCACCATTTCATATTCTGTGTGGGGTTCCCACCCACCACCCCCAGACATCAGGGAGAGGGAAACAGGATTCTTAATATGGAGACAGTGAGCACTGGTTGGGGAGTGGGTAGGATGATGGGGAGTGGGTAGTTGGCAGTGGGTCGGATGCTTGGAAACCCAGGAACAATTCTTTTGGATGATGTGGCTTACTCCTCTCATTTGGGGTTTTCTCAGTTTGTCTTGTCTCTTAGACAACTCCCCTTTTTTTGGGGGTCCTTCCCTGGTGTGTGGTCCATGGCAGAGCCTGCTGCAGGACTCCCACCAGACTAGCCGACTGGCACTGAGTTGGCAGAGCTGGCAGAAACCCCAAATCCTGCTTCTCCTCGCAGTTGTCCAAAGCAAACTCCTGACCGATGTCCTCACTGTCCAAGTCCCTCTTTGTTCCCTCGGAGTAAGGCTGGATGTGTGACAGAGTTGAGGAAATACCCCAGGGCACGTGCATGTCTCAGTAGGTGAGGAAGGAAGGGGGGCTCTGCTTCCAGAAGCTCTGCTCCTAACTGTCCCCCCTTTCCTGTTCTGAAGGAGGGAGTTTTGCCATAGCAGAGGTGGGCAGGAGAGGCTGGGCTCCTTGGCTGGCAGTGAGCTGGCAGAGGCTTCCTCCTCTGCTCTCTCTTCCTCCAGCCCCCTCTACCCTTTCTTGGTTCTCTAGGAGTCTTAGGGCCTAATGAGGGGGGAGTGGAGGAGAGCAGCTGAGAAGTTGGGGTTGGCTGACCACATTTACCTTCCTCAAGCTCCTCCATGGTGGGGCCACTCTCCCTCTCCCTAGTCCTTTGTTTTTTCTTTTGGGCCACGCTGGTGATGCTCAGGGTTTACTCCTGGCTCTGTACTCAGGAATTAATCCTGGTAGTGCTCAGGGGGATTGAACTGGGTCAGCCTCGTGCAAGGCGAACACCCTCCCTGCTGTGCTATTGCTCTGTCACCCCCGCCGCATTCTTCTGGGCCTGGGGCTGGCTGTTCCCTCGCTGCAAGCCATCGGATTTCATGCTCCTTGCTGGCAACTGCAGGCTCAGCTTCTCTTCACAGACCCTGGTTGGGCTTGGCTCCAGCGTCTGCTTCCTTCTGGTCCCCACTTCCGTACCCTGTGAGGCACCAAGAGGCTTTGCTTCAGCTGCCCCGGACTGGGACTTCATCGTCTTTCTGCTCCCTTCAGCCTCCCTGTTTCCAGTTTTCCTGAACAAAGTTGGTTTCTAACAGTTGCCTGCTGGCAGCTCAGGAACAACCTGTACACAGAGCCAGCGCTTCCTGCATCTGAAAAGCGGGGTGCCAGCTTCCAAATGGCCCTCAGCTACGAGATGCCAAGTTTGGGCAGAGGCAAAGGCAGGGTGGGGCTCAAGCCAGGCTAGGCTGATGGTGGAGGTTCCCCCTCCCTGTCCAGATTCCCAGCCTGGGCATCCCTCCGAGAGGGTGGAGGGGGTGCTTGTTTAAGATGTTTTTGGCCACATCCTGCTGTGCTCAGGGCTTATTTTTGGCTCTGCACTTAGGGATCACCACTGGTGGGCTTGGGACCATATGGGGTGCCAGGGATCAGAGAAGGGCAAGGCTAGAACCCTGCCCACTGTACTGTAACTCTCGGTGAATGGCTTGATTAGGCTTATTTCAACCTGGGCTCAGTGATCTCAGGACTGGTCTTGGTGGGCGACTGGAGCTTGTTTGCATTCCCTGCCCACCCCGGACCCCGCTGCCCTCATTCACCAAGCAGGACCTCCTGCCTTTTGCTCCCAACCTGCGTGATCATTTCTGAGCACACACCTGTTGGCATGGGAAAAGGCAGCCACACCCTTAAGTTTCTAGTGAGAAACTGAGACACTCAGAAACAATCGCAACCTCACATTGGGGCCTTCTCCAGCCCTGGGCCCCAATGTTTAGTTTTTTAGTCTCTCCCTTCCTCCCTCCTGTCCACCCCCCACCCCCACCACACACACACACCCTATCTGCTCTTGGCCACCAGCTAAAGAATGACTCCTGTGTTCATGGCTGGGTTTCCAGCTTCCTCCACTCACAAAAAGAACCTCCACTGCTTCAATTGTTAAAAAATCTCAGTGATTCCTTGTTATGAGAAGAGTCATCAAAATACGCCTATTACGTTTTAAGTCTTTACAAAAGACACCAAAAATGAGTGTGTTACTTAAAAGCATACACTTTGATAGCCATACCAATTCTATTGTTCAAAAGCAGAAAGGTTGGTACTTCTGAACCCGTGTGTGTGTGTGTGTGTGTGTTTTCCCCATCCTGTGTGATTTTGTATGCTGACATCTGAGAAGCAGGTTTCATAATAGAGATGCAGACAGGCTAAATCACAGCGGCAGAAGCTTATGCAACTGTTAAAAACCTAGGAGTTAAAAATGGAATTCGTCTTGCAGAGGGGGAAGGTAATAATATTGATGATGTGAAAATAGCAGGTAGGTCGTCTGTTTTCCAGTGATTCAGGTCTCTTAGCCACATTTTTTCTGCACCAGAAGATCTTGGTGTCACTTTTTTTTCCAAAATACATTGAAAGTGTGACCTTGGCTTAGAAGAACCACACTTTGTCTCTCCAGCTACAACCCTCTGTTTGGAGAGCATCTGGGATTAGGATCTGTTTCTACCAGTTTTGGATTATCATGTCATAAAACACATTTCGTGTTTGTTAGAATCTGTATGCTCACTAATGCCCATAGAGGAACAGATTTTTTAGATCTTTATAAGTGGGTTTTGTTAATTTGCTATTTTAAAAAATACTTGTGAGACCTTTACAGTTGCCATAGTGATAAAATTTCCATAAACATGATTTTTTGTGGGATTTTTTGCACATTGAAGGCCGAGGTTGATATGCAGTGTTGTTGGGGGTGTAGGTGGTAAATTGGCAGCCACCCTATTTCTGCTTCCCTCAAATGCTGCAAGTATGATTCCAAGAATCCAGGTTATGGCAGATACCTGGATCCCTAAACAACGCAATTGACAAGAGAGATGCCAAGAGGTGAGTCAGGTCAGGGAGAAGGTCAGCCTGCTCCGAGGTGGGGGGTCACAGAGTCCATTCTGCTACTCCACACTCCTGTGCAAGGCAGAGTAACAGTGATCTCTCCCTAAGAATGTATTTCCAGAAGCCTTTGACGACCAGATACCCTGGAGCTGCCCGACGGGTGTTGATGATCTCAAAGGCTCTTTTTCCTTTTAATCAGATTCCTCAAAAAAAAAAATCCCATTTAGGCAACAGTGCTACAGACCAAACATTTGTGACACTGTAAGAAAGTGATAGGGAAGTAAAACACACGATTAGTTGTGATGTAAAACAGTGAAACAGTGAATAGGAAACAGTTTCATAGCCACCTCCAATGCCAGTAGTTGAGGTAAAGCAAATTTAATTAGAAGATGAAGTAGGTGGTCTCAGTGGCACCAAGCATTTGATCAGTGATGGATGCTATTTGACTCAAAACAGAGGGACCACATCATTAGGCTTCATTTCCTGAACTAAGAACTGGATCAGAGATGGGTGGAGGAGCAGTACAAATAGGAGAGGGAATTTTTTTCTAATAGCTAAAGGTATTTTGGAAAAGAAAAAGCAGTCAAAGGGCTGGGAGATGGAGTGTGTCCATGAGGAGCAACTCCTTAGGGCTCTCAAGCGAGCAGGCAGAGAGCTCTGATGCCAGGCACTGCCTCACTGAGCACCTGGGCACAGCCAAGGGGGTTTGAATCACACAGTTATGAATCATAAGAAATTATGAATTACTAGAAAGCCATTGTGTTGATAGTTATTATTTATGGAAGGCCGGAAATGTGCGCAGGGCCAGCAGCGGAGGGGCGCCTGCAACCCATGTATGGATTTCCTCCCGTGGAAACCAAGCTGCTGTCCACCCAAGAGGGACGTGTGCGAGAACATTCCCTGATGTCCACGTGTGCCCAGGTGAGCCTGGATCTGGTGCCCAGATGTGCCCATGTGAACCTGTGTCTGTTTCACTGGGCTGTGGGCAGTAAGGAGCCTACAGAGCTGAGCAGGTGGACCAGGCTGGGTCCCTTCTCTGCTGCGAGTCAGGGCAGGCATGAAATGTGTGTAGCCTTCTGAGCTATGCTGAGCCCCCTGGGTGCAGGAAGGCCAGGCCCTTTTGGCCCTGAGACTAAGAAGGAGGCACTGATGGCTTTCAGGACAAGTCAAGACAGAGCCTGTCAGAGAGGGTATGTGAGATGGAGGGTCCCTCTGACTTCTGAAGAAAGCATTGGAAGATGGGGAGCTGAGGGTCCAGAGTGTCGTGTGTGTGTGTGTGTGTGTGTGTGTGTGTGTGTGTGTGTGTGGTGGCCATGGCCCTGAGATCCCAAAACTCATCCCTGTGTCTCTGATGGTTGTTCTGTGAAAGGGCTACCTCTAGGTCCCACTCTACCTCTCTGTGTGATGTTAGTCAAGTCACTAACCCTCTCTGAGTCTCAGTGTCTTTACCTGCACAATGGAGAGAATGAAAATCCCCATTCCTTAGGACTGTTTTGAAGATTAGTTTTCTGAAGAGGACACAAATATTCCACTTAGGATATAGTACTTGCAACATAGTGGGGATAAATTTGCCCCTTCCGGTATACATGTCAGTATTTGCAAACCACAATGCACAAAATGAGAGAGACAGAGAGGGAGAGAAAGAGGAAGATAGATAGATAGATAGATAGATAGATAGATAGATAGATAGATAGATAGATAGATAGATAGATAGATAGATAGATAGATAGATAGATAGATAGATAGATAGATAGATAGATAGATAGATAGATAGATAGATAGATAGATAGATAGATAGATAGATAGATAGATAGACAGATAGAAAGAAAGAGAGAGAGAGAAGAAAAGTGCCTACTATAGGGTAGGTTATGGAGGGGAGTGGGAGGGAAACTGGGGTCACTGGTCTTGGGAAATGTGCACTGGTGGAGGGACGGGTGCTGGAACACTGTATGACTGAAACCCAATCATTAACAGCTTAGTAACGGTCTATCTCACGGTGATTCAATAACAACATTTCTTTTAAAAAATATGCCCTTTGGGTCCAGAGTAATAGCCCAGCGGGTAGGGCATTTGCCTTGCACACAGCCGGCCTTTGCTGGCAGGGTTTGATCCCCGAGCACCGCCAGGAGTAATTCCTGAGTGCAGAGCCAGGAGTAACTCTTGAGCGTCGCGGGTGTGACCCAAAAAGCAAAAAAAAAAAAAAAAAAGCCCTTTCCCTGTCCACTGTCCCACTGTACCTCCAGTTCTAAAGTAATCCCTCCTCCAGCCTCTCTCTACCAACCATTCCACTCTCTGCTGTTATGAGTTCAAGAATGTTGCTTTCTTTGGAAGAATCTACATATAAGTAAGATCATAAAAAGTATATCTTTGTTGGGTTTCTGTTTAGCATTATGCCCTTGAGGTTTATTTTTATTGATGTGAATGGCAGGATTCCTTCATCTAGTTCTTTTTTCACAGGGTCACACCCAGTAATGCTGGGGAAATATTAAGAGATGCTGGGCCTGCTGTTCCTTGCTCGGGGTCCGCCCAACAAAGATCACACTGTGGAGGGACTGTGTGGTATGGGGGATTGAACTCACGGCCCAGCATATGCTAGGGATGCACTTTACCTCTTGATTTAACTCTTCCAACCACATTTCTGCCACTGTAAAAACTGAGTCGAAAAATAAAAATCTGTGTGTGAGAGGTCACACCCTTTGATGCTCAGGAGACCATGAATTGCTGGGGATGAAACTCAGGCCTCCCATATACAAAGCACATGCTCACCCCGGGCTGGGTCTTCCTTCTTCCTTCCTTCCTTCCTTCCTTCCTTCCTTCCTTCCTTCCTTCCTTCCTTCCTTCCTTCCTTCCCCTTCCTTCCTTCCTTCCTTCCTTCCTTCCTTCCTTCCTTCCTTCCTTCCTTCCTTCCTTCCTTCCTTCCTTCCTTCCTTCCTTCCTTCCTTCCTTCCTTCCTTCCTTCCTTCCTTCCTTCCTTCCTTCCTTCCTTCCTTCCTTCCTTCCTTCCTTCCTTCCTTCCTTCCTTCCTTCCTTCCTTCCTTCCTTCCTTCCTTCCTTCCTTCCTTCCTTCCTTCCTTCCTTCCTTCCTTCCTGGATTTTGTGATGAGGTAAAGAACATGGGAATATTGATAACTCTCCATGATAGCAATTTATTGCCTTTGGATATATGCCCAGGAGCAGAGTTGCTAGATCTGTGGGAGCTCTCGTTTACTTGTTTATTTTTTGGTTTTGGAGCCATCCTCGGCAGTTCTCAGAGCTTACTCCTGACTCTGTGCTCAGGGGTCACTCCTGATAGGGCTAGTGAGACCATATATAATGTCACGGATTGAACCCAAGTTGGCTGTGTACAAGGCCAGCGCTCTACCTGCTGTACTGTGGTGCCTGTCTCCTTGTGTTCTTTGATAATAATTGAAAGGATAATAGTTTGCCTCAACAGATTCCCCTAGCAGAGATCAGTAAAGCCAGTACAATAAGCCCCTCCCCCTGGGTACTGATGCCTCTCTACCCAGGATCCTGGGCCAGGATAAGATAAATGGGAGGGTGGGGCTATGAAATGTGGGCCCGTCAAGGGAGATAACCTGGTATGCGTCGCGAGACATGCCCGGCCAGGATGGGCCTATGAACTATGGGCAGGTCAAGGGAGATGACCCGGTGTACATCGCGAGATGTGCCTGGCCTGCTTGTATGTGAGATGTGCCCTGCCTGCTTGCTCATGTAACTGCACACCCTAATGCTGACCTCTGAATCTATAGGCTGAGAAATAATGTACCTTTGAATGGATAGGCTGGAGATGTCTGTGGGGTTACTAACTCATTGGCCATGTACTGCGTGGGCTCTGCTGTAATGGCCAGTAAGAGGTTATATAAGATCCCCCTTACGGAGGCTTGGGGTCTTGCCTGCCTAGTGGACCTGCGTATCTGTGTGGGAGCCTGACCCTGGCTAGCCAGTTCAATACACTCTGCTTTGTTAATTGCATTCTCGCGTGATTCTCTGTTTCTCGAAGGGGATAAGATTCTAGGACCCTAACATAGTGAGGCCATCTCTCCTGAAAATTTCAAGGTTGAGCATCTTTTCATGTACGTGTGGGTCATTTCTGTGTCTTCTTTAGAACACGTGTCAGTTCGGGTCCTTTACCCATATTGCATTTGTTTTTTAGGGCCACACCTGGCAGTGATCAGTACTTAATTTTGTCTCTTCTCTCAAAGATCACTCCTGGTGGGGCTTGGGGTACTGTATGGGGTGATGAGGTTCCAATTCAGGTCTGCAGCATGCAAGGGAGTGCCTACCTGCAGTACCGTCTCTGCACGACCCATTTTAAAACTCATCCTTTTAGTGTTGGCAGTTAAGTATTATTGGACTGGTTATATGGTTCAAGGAGCAAAGCACATGACTTCCATGAATGAGACTGGTTTTGGCCACTGGTACCACATGGCCTTTCAGCATCCTTCAGGTCCTTTCACCAGGACCACCCTAAGTGTGGTCCTGGTAAATCTGAGAATTGCCAGGGGTGTCTCTTAGAAGTATAACCACAAAACCATAACAAACGGGGATGGAACGATAGTCCAGTAGGTAGGGCATTTGCCTTGCACGTGGCCAGCCCATGCTGGCCCGGGTTTGATCCTTGGCATCCCATATGGTACCCCGAGCACAGCCAGGACTGGCTCCTGAGTGCAGAGCCAGGAGTAACCCCTGAGCATCGCCGGGTGTGACCCCAAAAAAAGCAAAAAAAAAAAAACCAACCCATAACAAACATTCCAACCGGTATCCGTTGAGTTTGTATTGGGAAGAAGCCAGCCCTCCATTCCAGCTTGCAGAGAGCTGCTAGACCGTGGGTGGATGGAGGGGCTCAGCTCCCTAGCCGCAGTATCTGGCTCATAGCAGGAATGCAGTAATTTGGGAGCAGGATACCCAGTGAGGACGTGACTGAGCAGAATTCCGCCAGGCTCTCCGGACCTAGGAAACTTATTAAATGCTAATCCCCAGCTCCCATTCTCAGAGAGAATGATTCAGGGCATTAGTAAGTATGGATGTGGCCAGGAAACTTACTTTTTTTTTTTTTTACAGATCAACCTTGTTTGACAGACACCCTTGGGGAGCCACCATTGGTGGGGGCTTAGCAGCCTCCTTCAGCCAGTGGGAGGAGGAAGAAACCAGGAGTTAATCACAGCTAAAAGTAGCAGTAATGGAGCCGGGGCTCCACTCTGCAGCTTCTTACTGAAGCATCAGGCAGGGCTGGAACCTTCCAGGGAGGGGCTGTGAAGCTGGTTGGGTTTGGGCATCTTTAACTTGGAGCTGCTCTGCAGGGGTGGCCAACTGAGGCTCCTAGGAAATCCTGAAAGGATCCACAGCATAGGGACATCAGTCCTGTCCCTTGAGGTGCCTTTGCACACAGGGACCCCTCTACACCCTCCACCTGTGCTGGTCCTTCCTAGGAGACTTTCTTCATGACCCCACTGCTCAGACTTGGAGAGCAGCTCTGGAAAGGATGGTGCCTCTGTGTGCTCAAGGCCAGGCACTAACTAAAGGCTCCTCCTCTGGGGACTTCATCAGGTTTCTCTTAAGACTCAAAATTCTGAAGCAGCTGCTAGTTAAACCCGAACAGTCTAAGGAAAACTGCAGTAGTTTGAGTTTGGAGGAGAGTTAGGAGGATTGTACTTTCCTGAGCCCATGAGTTCTGAGATACATGTGGGATTTGGTTCTTAGCAACCAAGCTCATCCCAGACACACAGGTAGGGTTAGGACAGGCACCAATGCCTGCCAGTATGCTGGAAAAGAAACCCAAGAGCTGGAGATAGCATGGTGCCCCCATGGGTGGAATCAGGACCTAATCCGCAGCCTTCCTGACTGGAGGTCCTCCAATCTCATTGGTGAGCTGAGAGAACACAGGGGAAGGATGGGGGGCGTTTTACTCGACACCAGGCCAAGCCTTCAGTTGGCTTTGGCTAAATCACTCCTTTCCTCCCACAAGCCTCCTCTTCCTCCTACCTCCCTGAGTATGCAGTGGAATCTAACAGTGCTCCAATGCTTGTTTTTGGTTTTTGTTTTAAAGAATGGAAGATTTGTTTGTTTTAAAGGGTGGGAGCTTTCATAAACATTAGCGTCCCAAATCCAGAGGATCTAAATCCTGAACTATTGGGACCCATTAGTAGATGGATAAAGTCTTAGCTCCCTTCTTGGAATACTTCTTTCTTTTTAATTAAATAAAATTATTTTGGGGACAGGAGTGGGTAATACAATGGGTAAGGTGCCTTTCCTTCTAATGTCTGATATGGTTTGATCCCTGGCATCTCATATGGTACCCAAGCCCTGCCAGGAGTGATCTCAGAGTCATCCAGAAATGAATGTTGAGCATCACTGGGCGTGGACACCCAACAACACACAGACAAAATTTTTGTGCATATTTTTGGGCCATATTCAGCTGTGCTTAAGGCTGACTCCTGGCTCTGAGCTCCTGGCAGTGATATGGGGGATAATATGGGGTGCCTGGAGTCACCTGGAGTCACCTGGGTTATTCACGTGTAAGGCAAGCCCCTTACCCATGCACTATGTCTCAGCTCCCTTCTTTATAAAAGCATTTCAAAGTACAAACACACACACACACACACACACACACACGTATTCTCCCAAAGAAAATCAAGAACACTGAAAATGGTATCAAAGAAATTGAAAACAACCTATCCTTAGAAACACCAAGTTTTTTTATTCATGCATAAAAGGCTTATGGCAGAGGGACGTCGTCAATGTGGTGACGCTGAATTAGTGGCACACGGCAAAGATGTTCTGAGAACATCCTTGACATGTGCCAAATGCATGCTGCTGGTGCCTCAGCAGCATGGTACAAAATGTCTCAGATCCTCTGGGGGGCGGGAACCTGTTTCCATTTACATGGTTGTGGTTGTTGTCCACACCCATAATTGGACGACAATTGCTAACATAGGGTGAGAGGGTAGGAAAAATAAAGAAGATCTTTTTTTTTAAAATTAAAAAAAATTTATTTTACAATTACAAAGATATACAACTAAAAAGTTCATATTTGGGTTTTGGTCATACAGTGTTCCAGCACCCATCCCGCCACCAGTGCCCATCTCCCACCACCAACGTCCCGGTTCCCTCCCCTTCCCCAGCCCTCCTCCATGGCAGGTTCTTTATTTCTTTCCCTTTCTCTCTCTTTCTATTTTCTTTCCCTTCCAGACTATGGAGTACAGAACATACATTAAAGGGTTGTCATGTGTATCTTTTTGCCTCTATTTAATGCTCAGTTCTAGGTTGGCATTAGTACCCTCGACAAGTGTTAGCACACTGTTCCATTTTCTGTCTTACCTAGCCTCTGACTCCCACACGTTTGTGATAATTTCCACCTTTGACAAGACCTCCTGATATATGTTTCACTTGACCTTGGATATTGGTATCATAATATGTACATATATATTTATGCCATGCAAATAAATACAGTCATTCTGTATCTGTCTCTCTCCTTCTGGCTAATTTCGCTCAACATAATCTTCTCCATGTCCATCCATTTATAGGCAAATTTTATAACTAAAGCAGTTCTTTTAGTACTAGGTCAGGGATCCTGATGGGGCTGCCCTAGGGCTCTTCTTTTCTTTCTTCTGTGTGCCAAGGTCTGCTGTTTCTATTTTTAAATGTGTATGTGTGTGTGTGTGAGAGAGAGAGAGAGAGAGAAAGAGAGAGTCATACCTGGCCATTCTAGACTGGGGGTTCCAGGGATCAAACCCAGGACCTCGCACATGCCAGGCATATGCTCTGCTGCTTGAACCACAGTCTGCCCCTGAGACCTGTTCCCAATGTAAATTCCTTATTGCTTGCTCGACGGTGTGAGACCAGCACAACTGATACTGAAACTTTAAAGGGCATGTGAGCGTGATGGCTGCTGTGGAAGCCTGAGACCAGTGTCATCAGAGGCTGGCACTGACACCTTCTCCCCTGGGAGTGTTTCACAACACAGGCACCCCTGAGTCAGGTTCACAGAAGTGGAGTTTTGCCTTGGAAAGATGAGGTTTGACCTTGATAGTGAGATTTGGGGGGCTCTTGTTTTCCATCTGTTTTCCTAATTTCTATCTATTGCTTGAGCACCTTTCAGCAAGGCTAGAGTTAGTCTAAGCTAGTGTAGGCGCTTGACTCAGTCTTGGGTCTACAGTGTGATTCCCAAGAAACTACAGCAGTGGAAACAGAACCTCAGATTCTGACAGCATGGGGGATCAGCGGTCTCATGTACAGGTGTCACGGTAAGGGAATGGGATGGAAAGAAGCACCAGGAGGAGATGTCGCACTGCAGAGCTCCGGGAACACCGTGGGGAGAGAGTGCTTGGTTCTAGGTAGCAGTGGCAGGAGCAGGCCTGCAGAGGAGTGAAGGGAGCAGAACACTCCAGTTCCCGGAGTCCCTGAGTCAGCTCCTGGGCATCCTGGGTCCCAAAGTTCTGGCTGCTGCCTGGGGTGCTATAGGAGAATCCTGGTCATCCTGAGAGAGGGGGAGAGAAGTGGGGGGTGATGTGAGAGAAATGGGGGGACACTGGTGTTGGGAAATGTGCACTGGCGGAGGGATGGGTGCTGGAACACTGTACGACTGAAATCTAATCATGAGCAGCTTTGTAATGGTCTATCTCATGGTGATTCAACAAAAAAAAATCATTGTGAACTGATGCAGGAACCCTGGTTATCTGAGTGGCACAGGAAAGGATTCAACACAGTCCAGAAAATAGATTTATTTGCGTATAGTATACACTTGAGAATAAGTGTGCTCAGAGAGCTAATAGCAGTGTCCAAGGAAGACAGTTAACTAAAAGTAACAGAAAACACACAGAGAGTTAGAGTGTGGGCATCTCCGAGACAGCAGGGCCATTTCCACATAAATATCTAGTTTACCTAGTTAAGACATGGGGAAATTTGTAAGGGATGGAACATTCATGATGTATCTCCGAAGAGGAAAGGTTCAGGATGGTGATTTCTTGTGGGCAAAGTGCTGGTTAGATTCTAACCACATTTGGTGGACCTGAGCATTAGTATAGGGGTAGGGCATTTGCCTTGCACCACGGCTGACCTGGGTTCAATCCCTGGCATTCCATATAGTCCCCTGAGCCTGCCAGAGTAAGTCCTGAGCACTGCTGGGTGTGACCCAGCACCCACCCCGCCCCGCAAAAGGGGAAAGATTCTAACCAAATTTGGTAGTTTCCAGGGTTGTCATGGCAACTGTAGATGGCCATAATGCAGGGAGGTACAATTTTACTATGCACATGTAGTGAAAGAGCTGGGGAGATAGTAGAGTGGGTACGGACCTTGCCTTACACACAGTCAATCCCTTCTCTACATGGTCCCAGAGCACTGCCAGGACCAAGGCCCGAAGCACCACCAGATGTAGCCCCTGAGGAGCAAATGCAGTGAGTGGGAGTGAAGTAGGATGTCATCAACAGTCACTTGGTCCTGCATCTTGACTTTCCTTGGCTTCTACTAATCCTGGGCTTCAGTGGGGGTTGGGCCTCATTGTCCTTACATTTGGGGGTGTTTGGCATCTGTTACACTATGTTGACAGAAACTTAGCAGACTCCCAGACTTTGTGTGTGGGGTTGCAAGAAAAACCTGACCAAAAACAGGAACTGGTCACAGAAAGGGGTGTGTGGTGTTGATGCATTAAAGGCCGGGCACAGTATTCTCTCACCTTTATAAGCATACACATATATTTGACTAAGGGACTTAGTTGTGGTTGTGTCAAGTCCTACAGTGTCTGCACAAGGGAATATTTTTCCATGAGGGATAAAGTTTCCTATTCTTTCCCCTTCTAGGCCTATTTTATCCCACATTTGCACTAGTCATTCATTCGCCTGTGTGAGGGCATTGTGGGAGAGCGCAAAGGAAATTCTCCTGGGCCACACTGAGCTCTCTAGAGAGTGGACGAATAACAAGCATGAGACATTTTGATAGAGAAAATGTAAGGAGATAGAGAAAATGTAAGGAGAATCTAATTACATGGATACCTCCCGCAGCTATGGGAGAGAGCCAGAGAAACTCACCCACATAGTTTTCATACATTAGCTTAAGAATTTTTAGCTAAGACAAAGGTTGGGGAGAAAGGAGAAGGCCTGCTCGGGTGGTTACCAAAGAAATGAGCATGTGTGTATACACACACAGCCACACACACATAAATACACACACAGGTTTACAATCCGTCTTCTCCCTGGAAGACAGAACAGCAATAGATCTCCCCATAGTGTGAGGTAGAGAATGCTGGCTTGGGGCCATGCCAGCCTCCACTCAGAACCTTCCATGAAATCCATTTTAGCCAAAGACATATTTTGCGATGGTTGGTACTTGTTCCCCTGTACCTGCCCCAACCACCTCTGGGCAAATGCTGAGATACTTAGGATGGCGCTGCCCTGTCACTGAGCTGAGATACTGAGGATGGCACTGCCCTGTTACTGAGCTGAGATACCCAGGGTGGCGCTGCCTTGTCACTGAGCTAAGCTATCCAGGATGGTGCTGCCCTGTCACCGAGCTCGGAAGCTGTGTCTGTGCCTCTGACTTCTCAGAGTCCAGGATCATGAAGAAATGAAGCTGGGAGAATTCTTAGGGAACATGAAATCCTAGAGTCTCACTAGACAGACACGGACACCAAGGCCCATGTTCATGTCTCCCAGGTCTTAAGTCAAGAGGCCAAGCCAGGAGAAGGACCCAGGTTTCCCCTTCCCAGTTCCTAAGTGTGCTTGTGGCATGTGGTGTGTGGTGTGAGGTGAGAGACATGAGGTATGATGATGTGAAGTGTGTGAGGTGTGTGGGATGATGTGCGTGAGGTGTGTGGGGTGAAGCATGTGAACTGAGGTGTGTGAGGTGAAGTGAATGGGGTGAGGAGTGTGGGGTGAGGCTTTTGGGGTGAGGAGTGTGGGGTGAAGCATGTGAACTGAGGTGTGTGAGGTGAAGTGAATGGGGTGAGGAGTGTGGGGTGAGGCTTTTGGGGTGAGGAGTGTGGGGTGAGGTGTGTGAGGCATGTGGTGTGTGCCAGAGCCCTGAAGGAAGTATTAAACATGTCCAATGCATGTAGGACAGGAGAGACTCAGTTCAGGGAGCCAGCTGTGGGCTCGGGCTCTCAGAGAGATTGCCCAGTCCTGGTTTCCCATTGAGTCACTCTAGACTCCTCACCAGTGGGAACCCCTAAGGACGTTCACCTCAGATTCTAGCCGCCCCCTGGCTCCATTTCCGCTTGGCTGGAATCTGAGGTGAACGTGCAGATAGGACTGGGCTCTGAAGCAGGACCTCTGAGTGGAATCAGGCTAAGTAGTGACGGGGCTGTGTGGGGTAGGGTGACCCGAGGGAATCGGTCGGCCTCCTCCTACACTGTCGCTATGTAGAGAACTTGTGATGTCAGCAGAGGAACCATTCCCCGAGTGCTGTCACAGAGAAGAGACAGGGCGGGACAGTCGTTTCATGGCTGCAGAACATGCTTTGTTCTATGAGAGCCTAGCACTGCATGGTCTTCTGAGCACTGGTGGGAGGCACCCCGAGCACAGAGCCAGGAGTAGCCCCTGAGCGCCACCAGGATTGTCTGCTCCCTGCCAAAACAAAGCAAAGCAAGAACAAAATTTAGTAAGCTCTCATGGTACCGCAACTCTATGACACTGCCAGAAGGATAGTACAGCGGGAGGGCGTTTGCCTTGCACAGACAGCCTGAGTTCAATCCCGGTACCCCATGTGGTCCCCAGAGCACTGCCAGGAGTAATTCCTGAGTGCAGAACCAGGAGTAACCCCTGAGCATTGCAGGGCATGGCCAAGAAAAGGAAATAAAAAAGAAACTGCGTTCCCGTGTTCCTGCTGTGCAAATACCACAGGGGCGGAAGACAGACGCCCAGCCCTGCATGGCAGCGTCTTGCCCTAATAGGCAATGTCTGACCAAGAGCACTCCCTGGTCAGGCCTTGGCATCGGGCCGGGGAGTTTAGCCATCCACAGTTCCCAGCGCTGCCCACACATTTCCCTGCTGGAAAGAGAATGTTCCACCCCAGTGCTCCTCTGTTTAAGGGATTCTGGTAAACACCCCTGTTTATGCTTCCCGGCACTACAATCAGGTGGGGGTTCAGCAGAGGGACCCTGGGTCCCGCGCCACCAGATCCTTGGCAGGAAGAGGTATGAACATCCTTCCTCCAGACCTCAGGAGCGTTCATGAAAGGGGTGGCACATGGTGGTGAGGGCTGTTCAGGGCAGAGTAGGTGGGACAGCAATAGGCAGTTCTGGGGGCTAGCAGTGGGGAGGCTACGCATGCTGGGGCCTGGGGTTCCCTGCTATGACTATCCCAGGGGTCAGTACCCCTGATTTGGGGGTATACGACCCTCACTGTTAATTGTATTCAACCCCTGGCGTCCACCATTCCTGCCTCCTGTCTCTGAATTGGGTGACATCCGTTCCTCCAATAATTTGACTCCAACACTATTCACTCTATGTCTGACTTATAGCATGTCTTCAACGACTGCCTGACTAGTGTTGGAATTTCCTTCCTTCTAAGGATGGAAATTCCTACCTCATCTACCTACCTACCTCATCTATCTACCCCTCCCCTCCACCTTCCCTTCTATCCCTTCACTCCTCCATCCAGCTTTCTAGCCATCCACCCACCCACCTACCTATCCCTCCACCCTCCTATCCATCCTTCCTTCATCATCCCTCTATCTAATCCCTCCCTCCACCCGCACATCTCTCCCCTCCATCTACCCATCTATCCTTCCTTCCATCTAACCATCCATCCCTCCCTCCAGCCATCCCTCCCTCCTTCATCCCTCCATCCACTCACCCATCCTTCAATCTATCCCTCAGTGTATCTACTCTTTCCCACCACCCTTCCATCCATCCACCCTGCCATCCACCCTGCCATTGCTTCTTCCTTCCCTTCACCCTCCAGGGACAGTGGACATTTGAGAGATGCAGTGACCATTCCAAGAGTCTCTAGATTCCCCTCCCATCCCCCCAGTTGCCTCATTTCAGTGATCTCCAGGGCTGGGTGAAGCATCTGGCTGCTAGGGAAGCAATGGGCAGCGGTAGAGGAGAGGGGCATTTCCCCTGCTAAAGGTGAGGAGAGGGGCGTTTGCCGTGTTGAAGCCATGGGCAGTGTTGGGAGGTTGACTCCCTGCCTCCTTGCCTCCTGTAGCTCGTGTGGAGGACAGTTCCAAAATCGGCAGGGATCCAATGACTATTAGTCAGGGGCCAGTCTGAGCCTGAAGACAACTCTCAGGAAGAGTCTGCGCCCAAATTTAGACACAGTTTAGACAAATTATCCAACTTCTTAACTAGCCAAATCCAAGACCTTTGACCTTCCATGGCTGGCAGTGATAAATACTTCACACCTCTTAAGCTAGTGGGAATTGACTTAATGTTGTTTCTAGCCCAGAGTGTCTTCAGGTACATTGCCTGAGTGCTGTATTTTGGACACTTCAGATGGTTAATTTGGAAACAGCATGCAAGCCTCAATAATGAATCTACAGCTTTGTTATCAATAGAGATATAATGTAGAGTATCCAACGCGGTGTGGACGCCCCACTAACTGTATGGCCACCAGCTGGACCTGGGGGCCTTGTTCAGCATGGCTGGCATTCCGTAGGGCTGCTGCAGACATTCTGGCTCCTCTCCCCGTCCAGCTGATCTCCGGTCCTCTGTGAAGGGTCTGGGTACTCATGGGGGTGGGGATGTGTGTAGACCTACAGGCCTGAGCCACCGTCTCCCATGAAAACAGGAGCTTGGGAAGGGAGGAGCAGCTGAACTGGGGCCAGCTGGCTGGGGCCAAGCACAGGCAGGACCAGGTACCAGGGATCAGGGAACAAGGAGAAGGGAATAGGGAATAGGCCACTTCTGAAAGCCACATGGGTATGCTCGGCCTTTGAACCATCCCTGCAGAGGGCATCTTAGAACCCAAGTTCAAAACTATAAGATGATTTTACAGATGAACCCGAACAAGACTCAGTCCAGTGTTCAGGACAGGCCCAGCATCCTGCAGGGGCGACAGCATGTCCTTAGAAAATTTGAAGTATGCAGCCCAGAGAGGGGGCCTAGCGCGGCCACCAAGCTCAGGGATTGGACTTTTGTCGAGGGTAAAAAGGGGGACCCAGATTGAGGAGTCTGCCCCTGGTCTGGGTCCTCTGGGTGGGGAGGTGCAGCCCCATGGGGTATGCTCTGAGTGGGGGTGCGGGAACAATGACAGCACTTCAGGGAGTGTGTATGTGTGTGTGTGTGTGTGTGTGTGTGTGTGCGTGCATGTGTGTGTGTCTGGGGGTTGCCGTCTGTGAGAGGCTCCTGTATCTTCTAGAAACTGACATTTCAGTGGGATCCAGGCTCATGGTTGTGGGCTATTTGGTGGCTTCTCCCCTGACTGCTGCGTGTCTCTGCGTGTGCCCTTTGGGAGCCATTCATGATTCCTTTTGGAAATTGGCGCGGGTCCTGTCTGACAGCGTCTGTTCTTTTCTTGCCCCTTCCCAGCCTCTCTCCTCTTCACCCCTTTGGGAGGGGAGGGAAGGGGGAGCCCCTTCCGAGGCAGCACAGCCTTTTCCATTCATTTTCTGAAAGCTAAGTGAGGCCCGGCCTCACAGCCCTGGGGACTGAATTCTGCTGAGTGCGACAATAACCACGTCAACAGGGAGCCCCTCTGGGAGGCAGAGGCCACTCAGGGGCAGGCAGTGGCCATGGGCCATTATAGACCATGCCCAAGAAGGATGGGGAGCCCCAAGGGGCCACTTCTTCTAAGGGGGAGGGAGGAAGTGGCCTTTCCTCTGCTGCCCAGGCTTCAGAGCTGCAACCTGTTTGTCTGTACAAGACCCTGCCCTACACTCCCCTGCGAAGATCAGATGGGGGCTCCCCCATTTACAGCCCAGCTCAACGGGTTCCTGTGTGCCACCAGCCAGCCCTGCCTCATGAGGACCACAGGGTAGGGAGAGAGGCTGGACTGGGAGGGATGGACTTACTGAGTGTGGTGGTATCAGGACGTGTCCCCAAGACACATACCGTACCTTAGGGCCCACTAATAACATACAAGGACAGAAGAGCAACAGAAAGCCAGTGCTGATATGGCCCTAGTTCACGACATCTCACGCCCCTACCCCACTCCCCCCCAAAATGTGGTAGGATGCAGACGGAGAAATAGGATCAGGGTTAAGGTGCTTGTCCTACAACTGACTCCTGATTCAGACCCTGAACCCCACCAGGAGTGATCATGAACACTACCAGATGTGACCTAACCCCTCCCTTTCCCCCAGAAAAGTTTTGGGTCCGAAACAGAGTACAGGAGTTAAGGCTCTTGTCATATGTGGGTTGACCCAGGTTCACTCCCTGACATTGCATGGTCTCCAAAACAAAAGCAGGAGTGAACCCTGAGCACTGCAGAGTGTGGCCCAACCCCCCTCCAAACACACACACACACACACACACACACACACTTCTGTAGTCTTCTCCCAGGGTTAAATGGAACCACATCATCAGAAGAAGCTTCAAGATGTTGTCGCTGCCCCACAACATCGGGTTTGGAGCTCCATATAAGACCTAGAGCCGGGGCTCTAGCGCCAGTGCAGTGGGGAGGGTGTGTGCCTTGCATGTGGTCGATCCAGACTTGATCCCTGGCCTCTATAAGGTGCCCCAAGCACGGCCAGGAGTGATTCCTGAGTCAGAGCCAGAAGTAGCCGCTGAGCATCACCAGGTAAGGCCCAAAACAAAACAAAGGATCCAGAACTCTGGGGGCTGGAGGTAGTGTGGAAAATAAAACACTTGCCTCATGGCAGCCGTACCAGCACATTTCCTGCTTTGTGACCACGTGTGACCCTGGGGCATGGCCAAGGGTCACTCCTGAGCACAGAGCTGGGAACAGCCCTGAGCACCGCTGGTTTGAACCAGATGCCAGTACTGCACAGTTTGTCCAGTTCAGTGGACATGTGGCTTATTAGCTTCTGCTGTATCCGAGCTTTGGAGAGACCTGCTGAGCACCAAACTCTCAGGAACGGAGGCCAGACACCCAGTGTCTAGTTAGTTTGTTTTCTGGCTCACACTTTTGCATTTAGTTCTGGCTCTGTGCTCAGGGATCACTTTGGTGGTGGGTAAGTCCTTATCACAAGGACCTAACCTGCATCAGCCGTGTGCAAGGCGAGCCCCAAGCTGCTGTACTGTCGCTCTGGCCACACACCCCAGTATTTAGTTCTGGGTAGAACATTTTCCTCTGCTCAACAATTGTGCAGGTCAGGAATTTGGACAGGAGATCGCGGCAGGGTGGGGACTGCTCTGTGTCTCCTCCCCAGTGTCTGTGACTTCAGCTAGAAAGACTCAAAGACCAGGTGACTGAGGACCTGTAAGCGTCTGGACACAGAGCGGCTCGCCTTTCAGGGAGCCTGCATCAGCTGGGGGCTCATGTGGCTGTTGGCTGGGGCCTCTGGCGAGGGTCTCAGAGTGTTTGCTCCAGGGTCTTGTGGGCTTCTTCCAGCATGGCGCTAGGTGGAGCAGGGAGAGAGTGGAAGCCACCAGTTTTGTTCGTTGAGGCCTGATCCTGAAGACCACCTCAGGCCGCTCCTCTTGCATTCTGGTCACTCAGTTTCAGAGTCTTTGCTTTTTTGTTTGTTTGTTTGCTTGTTGTTTATTTGTTTTTTTAATTTTTTACTGAACCATGAGATACACAGTTACAAAGTTGTTTATGATTGGATCTCAGTCATGCAATGTTCCTACAACCATCCCTTCACCAGTGCACATTTCCTACCATCAATGTCCCCACTTTCCTTCTTGCACCCTACCCAGCCTGCCTCTGTGACAGGTACTTTTCTTCTCTCTCTGTCTCTGTCTCACTCTCTCTGTCTCTCTGTGTCTGTCTCTGTCTCTGTCTCTGTTCGCTCTGTCTCTGTCTCTCCGTCTGTCTCTCTGTGTCTCTCTGTCTCTCTCTGTCTCTCTGCCTCTCTCTGTTCTATCTCTCTCTGTTTCTCTGTCTGTCTCTGTCTGTCTCCTTTGACATGATTTTCAGAGCTCTTTGAGGGAGTTGAGCAGGGTTAGAGATCCCTAGCTTTTCTTAAAAATTTTATTTTTAAAAATTGTATTATTGTGAGATACACAGTTACAAAGCTGTTCATGATTGGGCTTCAGGCATACAATGTTCCAACACGGTCCCTTCACCAGTACACATTGCCCTCCACTGATGTCCCTAGATTCCCTCCACCTGCCGCCACCCCCACCCCGCCCCTGTAGCCTCTATGGAAGATATTTTTCTCTGTCTCTCTGTCTCTCTTATTTTCCTATTAGGCAGTGTGGTTTGCTATATTATTACTGAAAGGGTATCCTGCATATCATTTTACCTCCTTTCAGGACTCAGTTTTTGTCCGGAGTAATCATTTCCAACCATTGCTGTCATAGTGGAAGCCCAGCTCTTAATGAAGAGTTATGTGGAGCCTGTTTTAAATCCTTTCTGCTTTCACTTAGAAGATGACCCAATGTACTGTTTCTTCTTTGATACAACATGTTTCTTCCTGTTAGTGAATACTGTTGATTACTTACTGTCTTTTTTGTTTTTCTTTCCTGGAAAACCCATATATTTGACCAGGGAACCCCCTCTTTTTATGCAGCCAAGGCCTAGAGAGGCGAGCAGCACTGCCAGCCCCTCTGTCCTCCCAGGAAGCAACCCCAGCCCCAGAGCCCCAGGAGAAGCTGGGTGTGTACTGTAAAAGAGCGGGTGTGGCTCTAAGTGTGTGGGGAGACAGGTGGCATCTGACCGTGGCCACAAAGGCCTCTTTCCGCCTTCCTGCCTTCCCTTCTAGGTCCCAGGAGGCCTGGGGCCCAGCTCAGCCTAGTCACCTTCCTCCCATTGCTGTGGCCACTAAATGAGTCCATAGTGACGCTTTGAGATCTCTTGGGACTGGTGTCCTTCGCTGGCTTCCACACAGGACCTCAGGTGGCCTCCCTCTGTTCCCCCACCTTTGGGATGAGACCCCTCTCCGGGTGCTCCCCTGGGAAGGTGTACTCAGACTGGGTGTTCATGCCAGTGGCATTCCTGGAAGTTTGGGGCTCTGGATGGAGCCCAAGCAGAGTGGGTCTTTATTTTCTTTTATTTTCTTCAGGCCTGTGCCCCAGTTTGCTTGACTTTTGCTTGGGACTGTCTTGCTTGCCTAACTATTGTATGGGAACCGTCATCCTGGTGCCAGGAACTTTTTGAACTGAAGAATTTGATTTTTTTTAAAAGGGAGGAAATAGGGGCGGAGCGATAGCCCAGCGGTAGGCGTTTGTTTTGCACGCGGCCGGTGCGGCCCGGGTTCGATCCCGGCATCCCATATGGTCCCCCGAGCACCGCCAGGAGTAATTCCTGAGTGCAGAGCCAGGAGAACCCCTGAGCATTCGGTGTGACCCAAAAAGCAAAAAAAAAAATAAATAAATAAATAAAAGGGAGGAAATAAAGAGAGGAAGAGAAAGAAATAGAGGGAGGAAGAAGTAAAGGAAGCAGGGAGAGAAGGAGGGAGAGAGGAAGGAAGAGACTAAGGCGATAAAGGCCAGCTGGGGCACACTCGTGATATGTGTAGGGTCCCTCCCCTGTGTGGCTCCTGCCTCTAAAGGCGCCGTCTTACCCCCATCACAGTTGGGCCCAAACAGTGCAGGAGCAATGAAACCCAAGGCCCAGTGACCTAATGCTACTGGGCATGGCCCTGAGTCACCTGAGCACTGCTTGGGAGACAAAAAAGAAAAAGCAAAGAGAAAGAAGAAAAGAAGACGGAAAGGAAGGAAAGAAGAAAAGAGGAGAAAAGAGCCCCTATAACTTGGCTATGGCAAGACAACCTTTATTTTGCTTCCTAACCTTCAGTCTTGCTCTCATGCCTAAATATTTTTTAAACCCCGCACAGTATACATACTATTTTTGTAGTTTCACTTAAAAGCGTTGCCTGACGTTCTGGGTCAGAATCATAATTATGGATTTTTACTGGCTGCACGATACTATGGCAGATGGATGAGTACGAGCCTCAGACTTCACGACACTGACACAGTGAACTTGGCAGCCTTTAAATATAAATATGTATATTTTTAAAAAGGCGGAGTGTAGAGTAGCATCGTTGGCAGTCACTCTAGGAACAGGTTACGCTGGTCTTCATGTTCACATTCATGTTCACGTTCCTCATCCACAACTTCCAGTTGTCAAGGACCTGCTCCTGTGCTGCCTCCTAGAGAAGTCAGTTAGTTCCCTAGCATCTGTCTCTAGGGAATCTCTACCTGTGCTACCATAAACCCCTTATTAAGTGCGCACCATGTATTTGCTTTTAACCCAATGCCACATCCATCCACTGAGGGGCCTTCTGACATAATGTCAGAGAAACAGAGGTCTGGAATCTGTCCCTTGTCAAGTCTCAGGACTCATTGGTAACTCAGCCCAGGAGCTGGGCCCCAGAACCTCAGGGGCCATACCCAGGACTGTTCACGGCTCTCTCATGGCTCTGCACTCAGGGATCACTCCTGGCAGGGCTCAGGGTAGAATATATGTGGTATTGGAGATAGAACCAGGGTCAGCTGCCAAGGCAAACTTCCTATGCACTATTCTATCTCCCTGGCCCCTATTATGGTGGTTTGGGGGCTATAGTCAGCAGTATTCAGATTTCCCTCCTGGTGGTGCTCAGTGGCACTATAGGTGCTGAACTGTCAGGCCCACCCAGTCAAGCTGAGTGTCACCAGGAGTGGCCCTGAAGCCCCCTGAAGGCCTCCAGAAGTAAAGTAATGAAGTGAATCAAATAGGATTTGGAGGCCCCTGGAGGCAGAAATGAAGGGCTCCTGGTTGTGGTGGTGGAACCTTTTAGTGACTCGCTGTGGTACATGGCAGGCCAAGGGTCTGTGGTGCTGTGGGCTGCAGGGCAGAATGCAGGATGGCACTGCCCCCACCGCCCACATTCCTGTGTGGCCACAACACAGGACCCCTGGGATGCTTACCCCAGCCCTGCCCAGTGTTCCTGGCTTTATGTGAGCCAGGATGTTGGAGGTCCTGCACCTCTGGTCCCATGGCCACATGGGCTGATCAGGGGGCTAAGGAGGGAGCAACTGGACTTTAGCAAGCTCAGGCTGACCTGTGCAGGTCCATCAGCTATTTGTGATTCGGGTGATTGGATGAGGGTCAGCCACACTCAGAGGGACCCTGTGACTGAAGGGCACCCACCGAGGCGGGGCCCATGCAGACCTCCAGCAGCATCCCTAGGACACGTGCCTTCATTCTATTACTTGGTTCTTGCTGGCTGATTGCAGGCGCCCTGTGACATGGGTGACCAGACTCGGTTTAATCAGCGTCTGCCCATCCGTGAAAACGTCCTCCTGTCACCTCCAACAAATTGCCGTGACCTGTTTTTCCACCCACAGTGCCCTTGACATTGTCTGTATCTGCGGTGAGGCAGGGACTCAGCTTGAACTTCAAGGGTCTCCACGCCATCCCTGGTTCCTCTTCTCTGATCATGATATACTTATAGCCTCTCGTCCCTGTACAGCCTCTGGCACTGAAGCCACAAACCTGCCATGAAGAGACACAGAGCCAAGGAACTGAGATTTCACGTGATTGGATAGAATCAGTATCCTGGTGAGATCTTATGGCCTCCCTTCTGGCCTCCTGGCCAGAGACCCAGGCCTGGTCCATAGACCCCAGACACCCCTCCACCCCCTCACCACCACCACTGTCTGCCCTCACTGAGCCAGCCTGGAAGCCCAGGAGGGAGCCGGAGCGCAGAGGCCTGCTAACGAACCCCTGGCGACTGATATAATAATACTCAGTGCCATTAAAATTAATTAGGGCTTCAGCCACTCTAGCCTCCAGCAGGACAGCCAACATGACGTCACAGTGGGGACGAGGGCACAGATCACCCACATGTCCATTTTTCCATTAATTTTCTTCCACAACACAATGCTGAGAAGATTTAAGACGTAATAAACTTAGTTTGCTTTCCTATCTCTAAGTTGTCAAAGCAGATGGAGTATTCTAGGAGAGGCTTGCTGTGGGAGAGAGTTACTTGTTATAGCTCTGAGACAACGCTTTCAGGCAGATACAGAGAAACCGGTATTCCGATGGACTTAGCCTTCTTAGGGTCTCTGGAACATTGAGAACTATTCACAGAACGTTTCCACTCCAGCCCCCACACTTTATTTAAATAATGTTGTTCACAAAGTTGTACATGATGATTTGTTACAGGTATTCAATAGCTCAACACCAAACAGCACCACCACTATCACCTTCCGCCACCATTGTCTCCAATTTTCCCAACCACCCCTCAAATCTGCCTCTATACCAGGCCCATAATAATTTATTTTATATTGCTTGCTACTAATAAATTGTTAATGGAATGATAAAAAAAATATTTCCTTAGAGGAAAATTAGTGAAAATTATTGTATCTCACCATGGAGATACAATAATAAATCCTTGTCAGAGGGATTACCAAGATGTTGTTATGGGTTAAGCCTTCTGTGTTAATGTTTTTGTTAGTTGAGACTGGTTGGTTCTACCTTACATCCCATCAATCTGGTGTACTCCTACTATTGTCAGTGTTGTAGAGTTTGGAGGTGTCATCTGGTGGCATTCATGACCATGTGTTCCAGGAAATCCACAATCTTTAACTGGGTGGACCAGTTGGAGTTAAATTTTGAACTGGGTGGTGGCTTTGGGGTGTGGGCATGACTTCAGGTCTTCTGGAAGTCCATGGAGGTGGGAAGAAGTAGCCTATCCCAATGCCAAGAAAGCCTGGTAGAGATTTCAGTCCCAGGGATCCATGTACCTGAGTTTTCTGCCGATTAATTTCCCTGTGAGCCTCAGTCTTGAGATTTTGGAGTCCAGCAGGAGGCATGGCAGCAACATTGGAATGTGGGGGTGAGCAATTGCTGGGCTTTGTTTGGGGGTGGTTGCTGGCCCACCCTCTGAGAGTGCCCTGGACGTCTTAGCCAGAAACAGGTATCCAAGTAATTTTTTTTTCAGCCTCACTTCCCCTGTTTTGGGGGAAGTGTTTGGGCCATATCCCAGTGGTGTTGTGGACTGCTCCAGGATTGATACCCAGGGGTTCCTCCCAGCAGTGCAACAAGGGGTGCTGGAAAAGGGGAACAAGGCTTGTGGGACCATGTGGTGCTGGGGATTGAATCCTGGGCCTTTTGCATGCAAAGCATTGAGCTCTTTCTCTCAGGCCCATGGAAACTGCATTTCTATAAAGCTCAGTGTGAGAACTCTGATTTGGGAACTGCTCCTACCCCT
Organism: Cryptotis parvus; assembly: GCA_021461705.1. Taxonomy (NCBI): domain Eukaryota; kingdom Metazoa; phylum Chordata; class Mammalia; order Eulipotyphla; family Soricidae; genus Cryptotis; species Cryptotis parvus. Next base: position 43,532 of record JAJIBD010010437.1, read on the forward strand.
ACATCCTTGCCCAACTCTCCTTAGCTCATCAAAGGACTAGATCCCAGAAACCCAGGCCCGTCACATGCAGTCACCTCATCCTAGCAAAATAGTGGTCTCTTCCTCACCCCTCTCCCCATGGCCTGTGTCTCTCCTGCCTGGACACTTCTCCCAGCCTTTGCCTCTATCTTTTCTTGGGTGCTGTCTGGGCTTTAAAATCCCAAACTAGCTCATCCTTCCCTGTGGCTCATCCTTCCAGTGGCTGGAAGTTGAACTCTATGGCAAGATTCTCTGGGTTCCCTCTAGCCAAACCCTTTCCCCTTCCATTTTATCCTTTGAATTTATGATATTTATTCATTCACTATTGCAGGACTAGGGATTGAACCCAGGCCTTGTGAGTGTGAGCCTCATCTGTGCCACATCCCCAGCTTCACTGGTGACAGATCAAAGTCTGAGCCATCCTCATTTTCCCTTGCTTCCCTGGCTACAGTGAGCCCAGCTACCCTTTGCTGGTCAGGCTTGCACTTCTGGGTTGCCTCTGGAATGTTCTTCCCCTGCCCTTCTGCCCTTCTTGCTTTCCCCTCAGATTTCCAAAATCCCCCAAGCCCTACCACTATTATGGTTATTCCTGAGAAAATCCAACTAAATCCTTCACTGATCCTTTTTGTGACTAAGTGTCCCCACTCAGTTGTGGGCTCCTGGGCCAAGTCCCTGCTCCCCCATCTGAACTCTGCATTCCTAAGACACAGTGTGGGAGTGGTTGGCACTCAGCACAGGGGATTCAGACCTGCATGTTCAGGAGAGGGGAGGGCTCGTTCCTTGGCGAGTAGGACTCATTTAAAATAATTAACACCTCTGCACATGAAAATGTGTTAAAGTCATTTTTACAATTTCCTGCTGAATACATTAAAATGAATGGTCTTATGTTCTAACTCCACTCCAGTCCTTGCCTTCCTTTGCATGGCCACAGGGACCAAGATTTCCTCATTAGTGAAATTATTCATTCTAAGTGACAGTGATTAAGTAAATGAATGCAATTAATTTATGCAAATTCACACCCTGGCAGGTAATGTATGCACATACTGTACAAGGCATTGTTCATGGAAAGTGCTTATAATTCTACCCACATCCTAGAACTTTGTTCCTAATAGCTGATCCTGCCTCCACCTGGGGCAAGGGGGGCTGGAACAAGGGGAGTTAACCTTGCATGCAGCTGGTGGGGGATTTTCTATTTGTTAACAAAAGTAGATTTGGGTATATAGTACAGTGAGGTGCTTACCTTGCATGCATCTGACCAGGGATCAATCCCTGGCTCCCCATATAATTTGTTGAGCCCTGCTAGGAGTGATCCCTGAGCAGTTATAAGTAAGTCCTGAGTTCAGCTAGGTGTGCCCCACTCCCTACACCCCACAAAGAGGTAGAGTGGGAAATAGTATACAGGTTAAGGTGCATGCCTTGCTTGCACCCAACCAGGGTTTGATTCCCAGAACTGCATGCCCTCCTGTGCAGCCCGGAGTCTGGCCTGGAGGTTCCAACACTTGGCAGCATCAGTCCCTAGGCCGTAGCACTGCTTTCTGGGGGCACTGGGTGTTGTTATTGTTTATTTTTTTTTTCTGAAAAAGGGAGAGTAGCTAAGTCAGTTTGGGAGCCTCCAGCCTGAGTGACCATATAGACATTAATGCAGACAAAAAGGACGGTGACCGGAAGTTCCTCCACACATGGGCGATGGTTGTTTTTGTTTTGAATACAGGGTGAGCCCTTCCATCTCGTCTTAACAGATGTGCTTCTCTTTCACTGTGTGTCTTTCTCAGGTGCTGCATGATTCAGAACTGTCAGTTGCCCTCTCTCTGAGGAAGCAGGTAGATTCATAAGGCGGCCTGTTGGTTTCCAGTAAGGTTGGAAATTCGGGTTTTTTTTTGTTTGTTTTTGTTTTTTCAAATATGGTTCACCAGGCTGTGTGGCCAAATGATTTTCTGTTCTAACCTGGTAGTGCTGGTAGTCACCAGGGCACGCTCAGAGCAACCATGGAGGCTACACCTGGCAGTGCTCAGTGAGCCATAGAATTGAACCCAAGGCCTTACATATGTTAGGCAGATGCTCTACCATTGGTTCTATAACCTTGGTCCTAAAACTAGTGATTTCAACCTTCATATGCCTTGGGCCGATGCAGGCTCACAGACCAGCAATTTTAAACAGGGATTCCCCAAAAAAAAAAAAAAGAAAAGAAAACAGGGATCCTGATAAGTCTCCAAGACTCAGTTGACTGATGAAATTTCCTATGCTTCAACTTTGGCTTGTTTGTTTGGGGCCACACCCAGCTGAGCTCAGGCTTACTCCTAGCTCCGTGCTCAGGGATTACTCCTGGCAGGGATTGGGGTACCATTAGGGGTGCCTGGGATGGAACCCAGGCTGGTGGGATCCAAGGCAAATACCTTACCCCTGTGCTATCTCTCTGACCCCTAGAAGTTTTTATACACAGTGATTGTGGTGCTAACACACACCACAGTGTGTAAGTGTGTGTTACCAGCCTTTAGTAAGGGCTAGTAACAGTGTGTAAGCCCTTACTAGCTTTTAGTAAGGGGTAAAGCACATACTCTGCATGTGGAGTCCCAGGTTTAATTCCCAGTACTGCATGGTCCCCTGAGCACTGCTAGGCGTGCTTCCATGCCCAGTTTTTTTTTAACGCATACATATTGGGCTGAGACTAGAGATGAATGAGAGAGAATCAGGCCTTCAAACGTGGTGATCCCATTTGGGTCAGTCTCATAAATTAAATTCTGGGTTTCTCAGCAGAAAGATAGGGCCCTGGGGTCTCGGGATAACCCCACTGAGCCAGAACATTACAGGCCACATGCCTCAAGACCTCCCCTTGCACCCTGACATGGAAGGGTGAAAGGACTTTTCTTTGCTGTGTTTTCAACGCTCTTTGCAGTGGGAAAAGATACATCACATGAAACTTAACATCCTCACCAACAGTTTTGTTGTTGTAATTTGGGGGCCACATCTGACACTGCTCAGGGCATATATTTAGCTCTGTACTCAGAAATCAGTGCTCGGGAAACCATATGTGTTCCCGGGGCTAGAACTGGGGTCAGCCATGTGAGGGAAGTCCCTGTACTGCCCATTCCTCATCCCTTTAAGCTCAACTCAGCGTCATGAAGTACCTTTACATGCTGGTGCTATCTTTGTCCTCCTCTGTCAGCAGAATACTTTCTCCTGCAAAAAAAAAACAGCACCTCATTAGGCAACAACTTCCTGTCCGTCCGCCCCCTCCCCCCTCCCTCCCCCCACACACACTGCAGCAGCATTTGGTTTCCTGTCTCTGTGCTTTGGCCCCATCTAAGGACGGCTTGTAAGTGCTGTCATATAGCCGTGGGTCTCAGGCAGCAGCGAGTACAGGCTCTTGACGGTGACCTGGACAAGATATTCATCCTTGAGCCTGTGTGTCTGTTTTAAGACGTAAGTTTCATTATTATCCAAGTCTGGTGGCTCTGATTATCAAACAAGGATCATTGCAAATAGCTTGTACCTGGCAGATCCCAAAATGAGGGGCTCGTCAGGCCAGGAAGCACCACAGACAGTCAAGAGCAGAGGGCAAGTGAGAAATATGGGCCTTTACTATATTTATTTCTTCACTCGTGGTGTCCGAAGTTTGAACCTGAGTCTCCTGCTCGCAAAATGTGCACTTTAGGGACCTGGAGAGTGATAGGACAGTGCTCAGAGGACTTGCCTAGCATGTCCATGGGCATCGCCAAGTGAAACCTTGGAGGGCTTCACCAAGGCCCCCTCCCCCCCCCCACACACACATACACTGCCCATTGATCGTTGATGCCTTCGGCACTGCTGAGGTGGCCTGAGTGTCCTTGACATTGCAGGGACCAAGCAGCACCTTCAGATTCTCGTGCTGAACTGACCCCCTGGTTGGCTGAGAATCACGGGTGGAGGCCCCAGACCTGACAACTGCTTAGGACCTCATCCCCCACCCAAAAAGTGTGCACTTGACCACTGAGCCTCACTGGTCAGGAACTTTATTGTGGGAAAAAGCATGTCAGGCTGGGGAGGCATAACTGAACTGGCTAGTGTGAACAATTTCAGGGTTCGAGGACTGACCGCTGTGCCTTGGTTGTCTGGCCCCTGACCCTGAGTGGTTAGGAGCAGGGCACAGTGGGCCAGAGTGTGAGAACCCCATAGAGGGAGAGGGTTTGGGGGTGGTCTCTGAAAATTTGACTTCACACCCACAAGTCATTTGGGCCCTGGCGGAGTCAGCCCATCCAAAAGGGCACCCAAAAGTGATGGCTTCGGAAATTCCTGCCTAGCACAAGATGTGTAGACAATGCCCCCTCTATGACACCATGTTCTGCTTTCTACAGGCCTGCGACTCTGCTCCCTTACATGAGAAAAGGATTTGCAGGTGGGATAAAGGATCCAACATGAGGGGATTGTCTAGGGTGTGCTGGTAGACAAGTGAACATGCAAAGGATTGCAGAGGGAGGGAGAAAGAGCAGAATGGGAGAGGGAGACAGGGATGCAGAGGGTAGGTGGAACAGACACTTTCGGCCACAGGTTTGCCATCACAGGACAGCACTGGGGAAAGTGCAACCAACCGTCCTCTTGCCTCTGGACAGGACTGGGCCTGAGGTTGTGTCAGAAGTGTGACCCAAGCACCGCTCTTATATTGGTATTGTTCGAAAGAAGCCTGTGTTCCCTCTCATAGTAGCGGTAGGAAGCAAATGCAGCTTGGGGACCCATTGCCACACAGGGTTGATGTGAGGCACTGTGGCCTCTGGGATAAATCCAGGCTCAAGGAGAAGGTTGGTGAATGGAGTAATGTTAGCCCCAGGGCTCTAGGAAGCCCTCCCAGCCACCATGTTACTCGAAGCCACTTAGGGATCTCAGTTCTTTCCCACTCCCATTGCCAAGTATCAGTGTGTATGTTCTGGAGGGTCACATCCTGCATTTAGGTGAGTGGGTGACTTCTGTGTCACCCCTGGACCATGGTGCCTGTCTCTGACTTCTGTCACCCAGACTGGTTCTCTTTACATCCACTTTTCTGTCCTCACTCCTTCACTGTGAGGCCACTTGCCTCCTGTCATCTATGTTCCCTAAAGGCCCTTGTACTGTCCTGGGCCCTTGGCAGCCTCCTGCCCTGTCTCGGCCAGGTCGGGTGCAGAGACTTCACCAGGATGCGAATAGGAAGGGGTGAGCCGGGAGGTGCTGGATGTGGCTGCAGAGGGCGGGTCACTGGCACAGCGATGGGCAAGCTGGCAAACATCTCCCTGAGCGCTCACATGACTTTCGCTGGTCTCCCCCAGGGACCTTCATCTCGGCCTTCACCGTGCATGTGGGGGCCCGCACTGACCTTCCCGACAGGCACGTGTGCTGCGCCTTCTGGTTGAACATTGCCGCGGCCCTCATCCAGATCCTCACGGCCATCGCCATGGTGGGCTGGATCATGAGCATCTTCTGGGGCATGGACATGGTCATCCTTGCCAGTGAGTAACCCACTGGGGGACAATGGTTTACTCTATGTGATGCTGGCAGCTATGGGCACAGAGAGCCACCTGGCTGCCCCCCACCCCACTCAGGGTTCACCGGGTCCTCAGGAGAGCGTGTCTGCCTGGCCCAGGGGATCCTTGCTGACCCAGCCCAGCCCTGTGCGTGCAGAGCAGAGGCACGGATGAGCAAGGGAGGGGGGCCCTGTTTGGCTGCCACACCCCAGATGGCAGTGCCTTGGTCAGAGACAGGCCAGCTGGCCACACTGGGGAGCAGGGTGTGTACTCCAGACCAGCTCAGGCTCCCTGTCTGTATACTATGCAGCTTCTAGAAAGAAGGGATGGGACTTTTTGAGTATTTATTTGCCCACCAGAAACCCTCCAAATGTGTTTATTAGGAGAAGGATAACAGAATCCTCCCCTCACCATGTTTTATTGACATGCGTCCGCAGAGAAGTTGAAGGCAGACAGCTGGGGGAGGTTTGCATTTCTTTTTGTGTGTGAAGTTATTACCACAGTGGGTTCAGCTGACACCCGTCTTCTCAGACAGATACAAGTTTTAAAAAGATTCAAAAGTGCTTTTGTTGAGCTCTCTGAGGTGCTGCTCTCGTGACCTCTTCCAGTCCCACATAGGGTCTTTGCAGAGCCCCCATGTGGGACCCTTACCCTGGTGCTTACTGAGCCCACTTCTGGGAGTCGGTGCTTCACATCCAGGTACTCACTGAGCCCATCCATGGAGGCTGTATCTTTTTACCACCTTCCTTCCAACACTCGTTAACTGCAAGTGTGAGCTCTGTTTTCTGTGACTTCTTCCATTGCTGTTCGATTCTACATATAAATGAGATCACACAGTGTTTGTCTCTGATCCATTTTATAGCCTAATGTCCTCAAGGTCCATCCATGTCATCTCAAATGTCAGGTTTTCCTCATTTGTAAGTGACTGAATGATGTTCCATTGTGTTTGTGTGTGCATATGTATATACGTGTGTGTGTGTGTGTGTGTGTATCTGACCAAGAAACAGTGTGATACTTGGAGAGATAAGAAGGACATTGCCAGTTTATTTATGTGCATGGATTTGGCTTGGCTATTGCCAGAAAGATTGTAAGTGTTGTATACAGTTCACAAAGAGCTTTTAAATGCTAGGTACAGGCTACAGTGCTTCTGAGCAGGGCGGGTCATTTTCATTTAACATATGCAATGATACAATCAGTGATTAATATAATCAATACAATTTTAAAGTCCGTAAGACATTTACAAATTGCTCTGGAACCCTGTTCCAGCAACCTTGCTCTGCTCTAGCTGGAACTTTGTGGTTCACAGCCTATTCGTCTTTGCCCAGCTCCTAAAATGGGTCTTGCCTCTCATTTTCCTGCTTCAATATATCTCACAACTTCTTTGTCCCATCATCTAGTGCTAGGCATTGAGGTTGTTTCCAAGGCTTAACTGTTGTGAATAGTGTTGCTGTGAACGGGCGCACACATGTATCTTTGTAAAAGTTAGTGTTTTCTGGGACTGAAGCAATAGTACAGTGGGCAGAGCACTGGCCTTGCATGTGGCCGACCTGGGTCCAGTCTCTGAACACCCAAATGATCCCTGAGTAGTCCCTGAGTTCAGAGCCTGAGTAAACCCTGAGCACTACTGGGTGTGGCCCCCAAACAAACCAAGTTTGTGTTTTCCTTTACTTTAGATCTAGTCCCAGGAGTGAAGGGCCTATCCTGTGGTAACCCTATTTTTAACTTTTTGAGGTTCCTCCATCCTGTGTTCCACAAACTGCAGTGCCAGCGTTCCCTTCTCCCCAAACTTCCACCCTTGTTTCTCTCCTGTCCCTTTGAGCTGGTTATTCTAACAGGTGGGGGGTGAAAGGTCACTGCAACTTTGATTTGAGGTTGCCTAATAACTGGTGATGCTAAAGACTTCAAGAAATATGTTCATTGTTGGACCAGAGCTACAGGACAGTGAGTAGGGCTCCTGCCTTGCCTGTGGCTACTCGGGTTTGATCCCTCCCGCCACCCAATATGGTCTCCCAAGCCACAAGTGATTCCTGAGTGCAGAACCAGGCATTAGCCCTGAACACCTCTGGATGTGGCCCAGCAAGAAAATGAAACAAAACAAAAAGCATTAATTATCTTTAATATAACTTAGGAGAAATGTGTGGTAAGGTCCTTTGGCCATTAATGATTTTTGTATTAAATTGTATGAATTCTTTTATATTTTAATATAAACCTTGTATTAGATATATTGAAAAAATTTCCCCTTCCTTAGATAGGGTGTGGGGCAGGGGAGGGGATCCCCAGTATGCTCAGGAGATCTGGGGATCTTCCCAGCAACTCTCAGTCAACCTGGCTGGTGGCTCGATGCCAGGCCTGAGGCTGCAGTCCTGTGCCACCAGCAGTGTGCGGAGTCTCCAGGGTCACGCCCAGTGAGTACAGGGTGACACTTGGGGGGACCAGGTGGTGCCAAGGACCAAATTGGGGTCTTCTACATGCAAAGCATGTCCCTTAACCTCTGTACTGTCTCTTCGGCCCCCATAGATTGTTTTTTCTTTT
>JAJIBD010010438.1:0-22550 GCA_021461705.1 Cryptotis parvus
ATATGTATACGCATAATAGAAAAAAATGTCTTTCCACATTTCTGCAAGCAAATATAACTTCTAATATTTTAAAATTTTATTCTAGAGGTGAAGCAACAGATCACAGAACACTTTGCTCAGCATATGACAAATTCAGGCTTTATCCTTAGGTACTCCATACGGTCCCTGAACTCCAGCCAGATTGATCCCTTTAGCGAGATCCAGATGTAAGCCCCGCACCAGCAGGTGTGGGCAAAAAATATTCATCAAAACTAGTATCAGTCAATTAATTTACTTCTAATGATATAGTTATTATATTAAATGATATTATATAATATTTATTAAAATATACTTTTAATATATTAATTATTGTTTATATTTGTATAAATCTATCCTGAAAGCAACAAAATAGAAGAAATAGAGGGTAATAAAATTAAAGAAACCATAATCAAATGAAGAAAGTAGCTTATCTTATATGGGAAGATTTAACATGATTCAGAGCAATACAAAGGACAGTTATGCATAACAAAGGCTACTGAACATAGCAAGAGATTGGCGAAGAAAATATTTCTACACAATTGCATAATCATTTATGTCACTTACTTAAAAATGCCAATATATTTTCTCTTATTTTGAATTTTTAGACAATAGTATGTTTAATCACTTAAAATTACAGTCATAATATAAAATTTTGAGAGAAAATGTGTAGTTAGGATACCTATATTAAAGAATGAAAAAGGGAAAGTTGAGGAGAAAAATTAACATGCATCAATAAAGACTGAAGGCAACTTGAAATTTATCAAAAGTAAATGACATTTTTAATGCCTTTTGCATCAAAATGATAGAATACTGCAATAGAAGGCAAATGCAAGATGTTATAAAATTTAACTTTCTAAGGAACAATGAAAGAGGATTTAGGCGAAAATTTATGTAGTCAGAAGTTCATGAAGTCAGCAAAAAAATTTAAAAAATATGAAATGCAAATATGCGATCACTTAAAAATATGGAAAAAATGAAGGAAAGACAGACTGAAGAAATAGCACAAGAACTCTTTATGACTATGGTAAAAATATTTGAAACAAAAAGATGCTTCTATTCACATTAAAATTATTTTGTTGGCTATGCATAGATACTCCCCAGAAAGTTCAAGTAAGGTAAAAATAAAACCCAAATAAAAACCTAACTATTTAAACTAGTTAGAATGAGGAAAAAATATTGAATCTTTTAAAGTGATAAAGATACAGAAACAGGATAGCATAGAAATGACTAAAGTTAATGTCTTCCTTTAAAACACTTCATGTGGGGCCGGAGCGATATAGCTCAGCTGGAACGTTTTAGCTGCATGCAGCCGCTCTCATACCACCACCCGACCTCCCCGGTATCCTATATGGTCGCCTCGAGCACCTCCAGGAGTAATTCCTGGAGTGCAGAGCCAGAGAAACCCTTATTGCCGGGTGTGACCCAAAAATCAAAAAAAATAAATAAATAAATAAAAACATTTATAAAGATTATAACTTCATAAATCATGTTGATATAAAAATTTGGATAAAAGGGATATATATATCATTTACTACTAATTAACAATAAAACAGGTGTTATAGGGATCAGATCAGAGTAAAATAATTTATTCTCTTAGAAACTAAAATTGGGAATTTTTGAACATTGCTAATCATATTATAAATATCAAGTTTAAAATAATATTCAATTTAATCTTACTTAGCCTGCCAGTGGCGTTTTAAATGTTGGTCTCCAAAATGGATGTGCCTCACTTATATATTGTATTTTCATCTATATTTATGGTTAAAAATCATACAGGTTAAGACAGTTGGTAATTTGGAACCCACTCAAGAGAAAATGAATTTAATTGTTACTTCTGAAGGGAGATTTAAGACTAATGTTGTTCATATGGTATTTTCTCATCTATGCCTTATTTTATTCTACTCTGTTGATTAATTCAACAGGATAATTATTGGTTTTGTTGGTTGCGTATATTTAGTATTCAAAACATTGTGTATAGAAATAAAAACAAAACAGACATACATTATATTATGTACTTTCATGCTTCATTATCATGGGGATGAATTTATAATAGGGCTTTTTAAGATGTTCAATTATATCAATTTTCTTACCGATGACACCTATGTTTGATGTGAACGAGGCTGAGTAGGACAGAATTGTGACTTCTATAAACATGTTTCCTCTCTACAAGCATTTCAAAAAATTTATCCTGAACCTGGCTATTGCAAACATAATACTGACTATGTTGTACATCTGTACCAAAGTAAGTCAAGTGCTCAAAAATTGCGTATTCTTGTATTTGATTAATTACAATTTTTGGTGGAAGGAGAGGTAAGGTAGGAGAGATGCAGGAAAGGGATTGGGTACTTTTTTGGTGTACAAGATTTTTCATTTTAACTTCAGGAAAAATTTATTTAAAAATATTTGCAACAGCACAATATATAATTTTAAAATATTAACTTTATATACAGAAGCTCATATTCTAGAATTCTAAAATGTCTGAATACATAAAACCATAACAATTTAAAAGATATTTTTAAAACATCTATGAGACCAGAGCTATAGTATTGGTGAGGATAGGCATTAGTCTTGCATGCACTCTAACCAGAGTTCAGTCGCTGGCATCACCATATGGTCTCGAGCATCGCCAGAAGTGTCCTGAGTGCAGAGCCAGTAGTAAGCTCCTGAGTATAGTTGGGTGTGACCCAAAAAACCCCTTAAAATATATATATTAAAAATAGAACGGAAAGAGAAATTACTCATTTATACATGGATAACTAAATGGCAATCGTTGTAACCTAAACATAAATATTATTGGCAAGCTGTACACTTGTCAATTCTTAAAATAAACCTTGACTCTCAATTTATGCTAGATATTTATATTCTTCTAACAAAAATAATCATTCATCTGTTGAAAGAATAAAAAAAAAAGAAGATTGACATTAATATTTTTCTGCCATTGGTATACATCCAATATATATTTCAATGAACTTAGTGCCACAGCACCCTGGCAAGCTACCTATATTATATTCAATATGCCAAAAATAGTAATAATAATGGACTCATTCTCTACGAACGGATGTTACTGGTGTTCGCTTGAACAAATCGATGAACAACGGAAGAAGGGACAAGTGACATATTACAACTTCTTAGTTACAAAATTATTAAAAACTTAACAGTTTTAATAATTTTTGTCCTTAAAAAATATTTTCTAGGTTAATATTTAGAATATTTCCTGCCCCTGGAGATGTTGCAGGGTGGGCTGCAGCGCCCGAAAGCCAAGACAGGTGGCAGACAGGAAACAGGCTTGTTCCACACTTTAAGACTCTGGCCCCCCGTGGGCTCTGATGGTTGATGGTCTGTTATAGAAAAGGACTGGGCCCCTGGTATGAACCCAGAGGCACAGCAGAGCGTGGCAAGCTACCCATGGTGTTTTCTAATATGCCAAAAACAGTAACATTGGACCTCATTCCCAATGAGTGGAAATGTCACTGATGCGCCGGCCGAGGTAAATCAATGAACAATGGGAAGACAAGTGATGCAAGTGAATATTTCAACTTAGAGTAGCTTGATTTTTCCCCTCCTGATTACTTTTATGTTATTCTTTGTTTTGGGAGCTTATTTTGTTTTGTTTTGTTTTGTTTTGTTTTGTTCTGTTTTGTTTTGTGACCACAAAAACTGCTCAGGGGCTTACTTCATGTTCTGTGAACAAAGATTATTCCTAATGGAGCCTCAGGGGACTGTGATAGGGTGCTGGGGCTTGAACCATGCCAGCTGTGTTAGCAAGCACCCAGTTCATTGTATTCTCTGTGCTAACATTGAATTAGTTCTTTCACTAAAGGGATTCATGTTCATCTATTTAATCTTCACAGGATATACAAATTTTTTGCTTTGTTCACTTATTAGACATGGATTTTATCCTTTGCTTAAAATTATAGGATGCCAGCACCACGCTGCAGTTTTTTTTGTAATAACTTATTTTGAAGCTTTATAAATATAGCGTCATCAGCTAATACTATTGCTTTTACACTTCTCCATGTAATTTGTTTGTATTACATTGTTATTGCAGTTATTACTTTTTAAAGTTTATTTTTCTCATCCCTTATACTTTTTTTAGCTTGTATTTTACTGAATAGTGTCTCTTGGGCCAGAGAAACAAGTACAAAATTTAGGGCACTTTCACATGCAGCCTCCCAGGATTTGATCCCGGCATGTCAAATGGTCCCCGGCATATCATATCATACGTTCTTACGCGACCTGCACCTCCAGGAGTAACTCCTGAGCAATAAGTCATGAATACTTTATCACATCAATAAGACTCTCTCGCATTCTTTTCTTTTATTTCTTACCACACCATATACTCCATTTCTATAAGTATTTCAGTCCTTTTTTCAGACTTTAAGTCTAATAAAGATTCCTCCAAGCTGCTGCCTACATTCTTTGAAATGTTTTATATTGTTTCCTTCTTACTTTCTGGGACTAAAAATGTTCCAGGTTCATCTTTTTCCTTTTTGGGCTCAGGATTCAATCATTTATTTAAGGAATCTTTTCCCTTTAAGGAACACATTATATCAAAAACCCAGATCGGGTCCAGGTGTGTTCATGATTAGTCAGGTGTTATCCCAGGATCGTCCCATTTAAGAAGCTACTTTGCATCTCAAACACGCACACACACACACACACACGCACACACCCCACTGGTTCAAAATGGGATTGAACTCATGTGTTTACAATTAAATACTTTCATTTCTGTTGCAGCACAATAAGTATTCATTCTTCTCTAAAATTTTATTATTTTTTCACAGTTGTGTTATTCCCACAAGAAGGAAATTGGCTTGTTATCTTGAAATGTTTACTTCTTTTGCCAGCTGCCCTTCTTATATGTAATAGGTATACTCGTCTGGTAGAACCTACTGACTTTCCCATTTGGCTGCTCCTACCTCCTTACTTTGCCTCCCTCAAGACTTTGAGCAAAATATCAGAGTTACTCCCTTTACTGTTATGCAAGTCCATTAAATTGTCCTTCTTTTCTGCTTTTCAGTTCTAATCTACTTTAAAATTCAATCTTGGGTTCGCAAAGGTCCATTCTTACAGCACAAGCTGCTGCACTTTGGGTTACTTAACTAAACAAGAGGACACAATTTCTTTAAGAAACAGTTTAAAATGATTGTTTCTGCCTTTAGTCTTTTTACCTTAGTGCCAGTAAAGAGAGTCTAACCCTGGAGAGTGAATTTTGCTCTTATTACCATTCTTACCTTGCCTAAAACTTTTTCTGGGGTAAGACTTACAAAGTCAAGCTCAGTGTGTGTGTGTGTGTGTGTGTGTGTGTGTGTGTATGTGTTTATATTTTGCTCTTTCATTATTTTCTGACTTTCTTAGAAAAGAATGCCCTAGTTCTTTGAATTAGGAAGACAGTAAAAGAGTAGGGGCAGGAAGAGTTTTCAAAAATATATGCTCTGTAACATATTTTAAGTCATTTACATGCTTTAAATATATAATTTGTAATCTTTTCTTATAAAAATGATTATAATATTAATTTTAGAGATAAAATGACATAAAGTGTCCCCATGATAACATGGTGTGATGTGGTATAGCTTTGACTGACTAACAAAACTGTCATTTTCCAGTGGACAAAATGGTAACCGTGGACCAAAGGCGATCGGGCTGATGAGCTTCAGCAACACTCCTGGAACAGAGATCACCTTGTCGAAAGCACTGAAAACAGTGGGACTCCGTGGGCTCACCAGGCATTAGGGGAGCTCAAAACACATTCTATGCTCCACATCCACCCCCTACAATAAAAGCAGCTGACCAGGCACAATCGGTTCCACTTGGTCTTAGTTCCATCTTTACCAAGACAGCGTTTAAGAACTGACTGAGTCTCTCCTAGGGCACGGCTCTACTCAGTCCTCACCAGAGGCCGGTAGGGGGCTTACCCGGGAAAGCACCCCCAAAACTTTTATTCCTTCCTTTTTCCTGGTCTCTTCTCTCGGTCTGTGCCAGCTGAGGTCAAATGATCTATCAAAAACAGCCTCACAGCAAAGGTCTTGCTCTTTTGCATGCCACTATGCACCCTAGATCTGGATTTTTTTAGTTCACTTATAGGGTCCAAATTACCCTTTCAGAGTCCTCTTTAAATGACTTCCAAACGGTCTTATTTCCTGCCTACTTTAAAAGGTTAAGGCTTGAGCCATATATAATTATTCAGTAAGGAATTTGTGGAAAGATTTCAAAATAAGTATTACCAGGACTGCTATCATCCAGAATTCATACATTGGGTAGGGTGATATTATTCAGCGAGATATGGCAAGTTATCAATCCGAACCCAGAGAAGATTTTTGAAATATTTAAGTCACACATTTTGCTTGTTTTGTTTGTTTTTTTTTTCTTTTTCCGGAATACACTGGGTTTGGGGTTGTATTTTTAGATTATAGCAATTAATGAGAATACTATTTAAGAAACGGAGACACGGAGAACATTTGTATTTGGTTTGGGGAGCCACACTAGTGCTTGGGACTACTCCTTAGTGGTTCTTTGTGGGTCACTTCTCAGATACCAAGGACTGGGCTTCCTACATGTGCCCTGGCAGTCCTTTGAATAGCCATACTAGTCTCCAAAGTATATATATTTTCCATCTATAATAAGTTCCAAGATCCCTTTATTGGTCTCATGAATACACTATAGCACATTTAAAAGCACTATTTAAAGTAATGTACATTTCCACATTGTCTCTTTATTTCTTAGTGAAGTCAGCCCCACTGGTGGCTGTGTGAGACAGAGAGAAAGTTTATTTCTTCTTCCCGATCCACACTCCGCCACCCTGGGACCAGCTGAGTGCGTTAAGGCTGATAGTCTATGCTTGAGTTTCCTGCATGGCGGGCCAGAGAGCGCGCTCTAGCTTCTCTCCCCACTTTTCAGCTGGGCCAACACGTTCACACTAATGCCCACTCTGACCTTCTCATTATGGAGTTAATCCACATCATTACATTTCAGGAGATGTGGACGGCTGAAGCAAGAATTGCTCTTTGCAGGATTAAAAATAACCAGTCCTAGCCTTACCTAGGGCTTCCAAGTCTTTGCCCTATCTCACAGAAAAGAATCTCTGTAGAAGACAACACTGAAGTAAAAACAGATTTTATTTGGATGTTTTTGAGAGGAAGGAGGGAGAAAAAAGGAGAGAGAGCAACATGTTCAAGAGAGAATGCTGGCTTTTCTAAAGACAGAGAGTCCTAGCATATCTTTATGAGGGGCAAGAGGGATGGCTAACACAAGTGCTTGGGCACCATTAAGTGCTTTCACACGGGCACTGCAGCACTTGCCTGGCATGTGCCTTCCTTGTTCAGCCGAGGTTGCTTTTACAGGTACGCGATTTTCCGCTGCCCTGTGGGTTTATGCATGCAGGTAGGAGTCCATTGCCATCGTAAGGTTAAGGAGGTAGAGTTAGAGTGGTCCATAAACCCTTGAAATTCTCTTTCCTGCTTTGTTTCCACTGGAGCTTCTCTCTCTGAGCCTGGTACAATCCGGGTTAAGTCTCATCGGCTTTAGTTCCCAGCCTACAAGGTGGGCATTTTGTAGCCTTGGGACATTAGTTTTACTACTTCCTAAGAATTCCATTGCCATGGGCCCTTCCTATCTACTTGTCTGCCTCAACTGTATAAAATCTAATAAGTACGATCTCAGTTCAATATATCAGACCTTCATTATATCTCTCTTGCCCTAGGGTTTAGGCAGCAAGTATATAATTTTACTTCAAACACAAATTACTAAAATCATACTGCTATTAGAAAGTAAATTTCCTGATTATTCTGGACAAGAATTGAGTGCTGAAAGTAAGAAAAGCAGTATTCATGATAATTTTTCAGTACCTATATTGCAAACAACAATGCCCAGGAAGGAAAGAGAGTTCATGAGACAGAAAGAGAGAAAGATAGACCATGAGAGAGAAACAGAAAGAGAGAGAGATGGGGAGAGAAGAAAATGCTTGCTGTAGAGGCAGATTGGGGATTGGGTTTGAAGGAGAAAATGGAGATATTGGTGGTGAAAACTGTGCAGTGGTGTGAAGAGATGGGGGTTGAACATTTTATGCACTGAAACCCTCAAATGAATAACTGTGGGTGCTTCATCTCATGCTGATTCATTTTTTTAAAGTGAATTTTTCTAAATTTAAGATTTGATAGAACAGATAGTGACATCCAAAATAAATTGAAGTTTTTAATGGAAATATAAATATTGTTTATGCTCCTGGATTCAAGAATATGCCACCTGCACGGCGGTGAGCCTGGCAAGCTACCCGTGTCAAGTATCTGATATAGCCAAATACCAGTAATAATTATGGACCTCATTCCCATGACCTGATGGAATGGTTTGAGGATCTTTATGTTCCTGGAGCAAAAGCAGATGTCCTTGCCTCTACTTTTCAGCATGAGACATGACATATGGAGATGTTACTGGTGTCCACTTGAGCAAAATCGATGATGAACGGAAGATATGCAGTGAAATATTATTTAAGCCTTTTTAAACATCAATGATTATATGAAGAGGGACTTTTGTTTTAAGTATAAATATATAGTATCCAGATAATGTTAAAGGATTTGGCTCACATTCTGTACCGCCCATGAACTACCAAATACGGTGATTGCTCACATCAAACAAGGGCAAAGGGTCTATAGTTCTCTAAAAGGCTCGGTTTCTCTTAAATCTCTGAACATCTGTATGCTGCATCTTAAGTCTAAAAATGTTATTTTCCATTGAATAAGACTCCATTCATAATTTTTCTTCAAAATTCAAATGCAAAATTATAAACTCATTTCTGTTCTTCCCTTCTCAAAGGAAAGATGGTTCTCACACACTGCTCTCCTAAACCACTCTTAGTATTTTATATTTAATTGCCATTTTTGTCTATCTCAGTACATGATAGCAAAAATGTAAACTGTGCATTCAAATATATCTTCTTATAAATCTGAATTTGTTATTCATTCATCCATTTAATACAATCTTGGTAACATGTTATAATGTAGAAATATTTTGTTCTATGTAAGACTTGAAGAAACTGACTGGCATTTAAAAGCTAAGACTCTTTTTAGGCTATATAAATATATTGGTCACTGCTCCTTCTCTAAAGTAAAAAAAACGCTTGATCTTCAAGCCCGTGATTTTCCCTGAACATGTATTTTACCTCGCTTGTTTCAATGTTTCTTTGATTGTCTATTACACTCCAAAGAAGCCAATATTCTCCCTTGAACACACATTTCTATGTTTCTCTCCATTCATATCTTTCTAAATAAGTTTCAATAAAACTTCCTAAACCAAAAATATATATATACAACTTGTAAAAAGTTGCTATGTAAGAGCAGAACTCAAAATCATTTACATTTTTCTCTCTTATATTAAATGATTTTGCAATAGAGACTCAACAGAGAATAGCATTCAACAATCATCATCATGGCCTTCGTTATCATGATAGAAATATAAATCGTTACTTGCTGCAGAGAAGAAATTGGAATTTCAAGTGACTTACATAGATAGTAAACAGGATGCATAAGTTGAAAAAAACATTATCTTTACTAATCTGTCAAGAATAACAGAGAGGGTCCTACTTTTAAATTCTCATGCATTAATCTTTTATAATACTATTCTCTCACTCCTTGGTTTCACCTAAATATTCTTCTTTTATAATGACATTTGGTTCCATGCTTTCCAGGGATGTCTATTTTGTGTGTGTTTTTCTTTTGTCCTTAGACACAAACACACAACCCCCCACACACCCACACCTACACCCGCCCATCCACCCCCACACACACACTGAAGACATATGACTTTTCATATATTCTTTACATATGTGGTGGGAAGTAAACCCCATGGGTACTCAGAGTTTACTCCAGACTCTGCTCAGGGACTATTCCCAGCAGATCTTAGGGGACCACATGTTGCCAGGATATAGTCTCAGGTTAACCAGGTGAAAAGGTAAGCCCTTACCCTCACTACTATAGCTCCTGGTCCCACTTCAAAATAGTTTTCATTTTATGTTTAATGTATCAAAGCCAAGCATGCACTATATTGTGTACTAAGTTACATATTTTATTTAGACATCACTAATTTTTCCACTAGTATCTTTTTTTAGATTTCAAAATTCAAACCTGAACACTTTTATATATAAAATGCTTAGAACTTTAATAATGTTATCACCATTGAATGACTTCACTAGTAGAGATTTTTTGTTCATAGTTCAAGATTAAACTAGCAGAGTTGCTTTATTGATGCCTCACCCCTGATTGTGGCCTTCTGTGTTTTCATGTGGGCTTCCATCAATTTATTCCCTTGCCTTAATCTTTGTTCTTTGAAAGATGCCTCTTTTTAGGTAAGTCTCACCACAGTGCCCTCATTTAATTTCTTTTTTTTTTTTCGGTGACACCGCAATGCTCAGGGGTTAATCCTGGCTCTGCACTCAGGAATTACTCCTGGTGGTGCTCGGGGGACCATATGGGATGCTGGGATCGAACCCGGCTGGCACAGGCCAGCTACATGCAGGTAAACGCCCTATCCGCTGCTATTGCTACGCCCTATTTAATTTCTTACTGTTTACTCACACTATTATTTAGGTGTCCATATTCTCAAGTGTGATGTAGGCTTTAATATGAACTTGTCAGGATTGCAATTCAACTTGTTTCACTCTACACTTATGGTTTCTTAGTCATAAGACTTACATAATACTTGTTTTATTTCATGACTGTGGTTTCTTAGTCTCATCTAAATGTAACAAGTTCTCCAATATTTTCTGAAATTTTTGTAGGACTTGACCCATTCTTTATATAGATCACTAGATCACTAGACATCCCATTGTTCATTGATTTCCTCAAGTGGGTGCCAGTAACATTTCCATTTGACCCTATTATGAGCCAGTGTAGCCTAAAGGCATCTGGTTGTTTCAGGAACATGAAGAGCCTCAAACCGTTTCATTCATGGTCTTGACGAAGAAGTCTGACTATCTTGTAGGTGGCGGGCACGTGGTCTTTCAACATACCGGGGATCCAGTTGGTAACGGCTCTAATCCAGGAGGTCATCTCTAAATCGCATTACATGTCCAGCCCATCTGATTTTCGATGCCTTGGCAAATGAGACAGTGTCCCTGACTGAAACAGCAATGGAGGGCCGGAACTCCGATTCCTTCTCTTCACTTGACTGAGGCGTGATATTCCAAGCCTAGCTCTTTCGGATTAACCTTTGGGAGACCCGAATAGCAGTCTCATCCTGCTTTTGTAGGGCCCAGGTCTCTGAGGGTATGTTAATGCAGGGAGAACGGTGGAGTCAAAGAGATGTGCCAGAGTTGGAGGTCCTTTGTCTTTTTAGCTTTTCTTCGATGCCTTTGAAGGCATCCCATGCCCCCCTCTCTTCCTCCTGCACAGCTCAGGTTTTAGGTCATTCATCATGTTGACTTCTCGACCTAGGTACACATAACTGCTGCATTCAGAGATGTTTGTTCCATTGAGAGTGAACGGGGCCTACCTGGAACTAGTTCATTTCTCATGAACATAGTTTTGTTGAGGTTCAACTGTAGACCTATCTTTCCACATTCTCGGTCAAAGTCAGCCAGCATTTTTGCCGCTTGGCTAATGTTTGGTGTTATTAGAACGATGTCATCAGCAAAACGGAGGTGTAGTTGTGGACCATCTATCTTTACTCCCATTCCCCTCCCCCATTCTAATTGTCATGATGTTCTTGAAGGTGGCACTGAAGAGTTATTTTGGTGAAATGGTATCACCCTAGCCAAACCCCTCTTTTGACATCATCATCACTTGTAGAATGGTGAGAGATCCGGGCGGTGAAAATCCGAAATACAGCTCATAAAGGATCTTGATGTATTGGGTTTGAACACCCTCTTTGGCTAGGGTTTCGATAACTGCTTTGGTCTCCACAAAATCAAAGGCTTTCTTTAAATCAATGAACGTGAGACAGAGTGGCATCTTGTACACCCTACAAATCTCAATGAGCTTGGTTACCATGTGGATATGGTCGATTAATGCTGAATCCTTCCAGAAGCCTGCTTGCCCGCTGGTTGTCCTTCATCTAATGTTCGCCAATCCTGTTCAGGATGACTGGATGACTTGAATGAACAGCTTGTAGATAACGGACAACAGGCAGATGGGGCGATAGTTGCCAATGTCGTGAATGTCTCCCTTCTTGAACAGTAGAACTGTCCTGCTGGTTTTTCCATTGGGAGGGCACCTTGCATTGGGCAGGCAGATTGTGAAGAGCCGAGCTAGTGTATTGATGAGTACCGACGGCAGATTTTTCAGGTGTTCGGGTCTGACTTTGTCTGGGCCTGGTGCTGTTCCTTTTCTTTATAGACGAAATGGCATGTCGGATTTCAGAAGGGAGAACATTGGGAACATATCCATCCTGCGCCAATATAGACTATCTCTAAATACATGTGTATTTATCATTTTTTGCATAATTATATCAAGATTCTGAGAAAGCTGAGAGGTGAAATGACTATTTATCCCATAATTCATGCTAGGGACATGAAAGTTTATGGAATGCATGACTGTATGGTTACTTTACCTCTTTGGTTAGGGTTGTGACTCATATATTAGTTTTAAAATTCTCTTTTTCTGTGGAGGAGTTGTTAAACATTACATTAAAGGATAAACATTATGCTTCTATCTCTGAGGGAGGATTGACATATAATTTGGGAACATATATTAAATCAAAGTAAATAATAAATTTTATGGGAGAAGACTTTTGAAAATAAGTAAATACTGTTTCATCAACATATCCTCTTTGTTTATTAAATATGTCACTTTCTGATACTGTTCCTTAATAATTTTTTTATTTAAATAGGAGACTAACTTCTTGTGGAATTCTAAGTTACTTGAGATGTACTGGCGGCAGCCATAATGGATTAATCTTTACTCAATAGTACAAGGTTCCATCCTTTGGCCCATTTAATATCAAACTCTTTTTAGAAATTATCAGCATTTTATTTTAGGAAGAAGATTATTGTTACTGGAAAATTTTTTAATAATGGCATGGGATTGAGAGTTTCATGAATGATCAGTGAGGGATAATAAATTGTGATAACTCCATTGATGCCAATTCCTTTTGTACACATATTGCACAATTTAAACTTTTCTTATAGCTAAACTATATTCTATTGTGTAATAACCATAAGTTATTTATTGAATCATCTGACCTTGGACACTTATGCTGTTTTCTTAGGTTTTGGCTACCATGCTGCAATGAACATTTAGCATGATTTATAAGTAAGAACAAACTTTCCTTTGCCATAAGTTATTATAGATTCCTTAGGGTCCATTCTAGAGATGCAATGAAGTTCCTGAATTCTGCCCTTTGTGTGACCTTTGTGCCCTTCACTTACTGCTTTGGGAAAATCATCAAATAGTAGATAAGCGGGTTACAAAAGCTGTATTTGGGAATATCTGCATCTTCACAAGTTGTGAAAATCATAGTCCCTCTTGGGAAGTAATATTTTAAGTTTGGTCAGGAAAAATATCCATTAATATCCATCAATTGTTACCAGAATATTATAAGAAGAAACATACTACTTAAACGTTAATTATCAATTTTCTTGTCTTTAGGAGAGCATAAATGATAATGAGGTTAGGTGGTGGTTTATTGTCTTAAGGAAAATATGTGTGTATTTGAAGTAGGTAACATTTTCAGGAACTTCATTTCTCTGCATAATGTATATAACTCTTTGAAGCTTTGTTTTTTGTTATTGTTTCATTTCTTATTTTTTGGGGACCATGGCTAGCTGTTGCCAGGGCTTATTTCTGGATATGCATGCAGGGATCATGCCTGGAAGTACTGGACCTTAAAGTGTGTCAGAGATTGAACCTGTGTAGGCCACATGCAAGGTAAACCTTTGATTCTCAGTACTTTGCCATCTTTTTGGCCTGTTTTGACTTTAAAAAGGAAAAACTCACATTGCAGAAGAGTTTATAATGAGGGAAAGAAAAACATGTGAGGATTTAGGTGAAGAGAAAGGAGATGGAGAAATTTGGGCAGTGTAGAGTGATTTGGTATGTCAGGGAGGATGGGTTTCTAAGAAGAGACTTAATCATTTAGGATGATTCTTCGACGAAAATAAAAATGAATAATTTTAGAACAAATATCTGGGATTCATATCAAACTTATGTTCTAGCTTCTGTGGTAATTATTCATTTTTACCCTCCAACTGTAAGATGTAAACCACAAACAAATTTGTGTTAAAAAATGCTTGACAGATTTATGGTACCATGCTTGTGCCCAGAAATGCAAAAGCAAAAATTAGGACGAGTATAATAATAGAGGAGCTGACTAAGTAATGACTTACTTGAAATAATTCACTTCTCACCAAAACCTCAGAAAATTTGGAAAGATTTCTCGATTCCTCAAGCACACCATATGGTAATGCGTGATCCCAGGAAGTTCTAGAACTTAGGCTTTCTATGTTTGGAAGCTGGAGCAGGTGATCCTAATTAAGAAAAGAGATTGTGCATGCAGTTGCCTGTAACTTGGATGGAAATGGAAGGTATCATTTTGAGCAAAAAATACCAAGCAGAAAAAAAGATACTAGACAATCCTCACTCACTAGTGGTATATAGAAAACAAAGAAAAGCTACTGACAATATCACTTTATAATAACTCTAATAGAAATAGACTGTGCCCTCTGGATGAACCCAGAGCCACAGCAGAGTCTGGAATGCTATCCGTGGTGAATTTGATATGCCAAAATCAGTTACAATAATGGAGCTCATTTCCAAAGAATGAAGACGTTACTGGCGCCCACTGGAGCAAATGGATGAACAACAAATGACAAGTGACAATAAACTCTGGGCACTGGTTACAGACCTAAAAAATAATGCTTAGCTGAGGGAAGAATGGGGAGTGGGGCAGGTTGATTATGACATGGACCAGAAATAAAAAAGGCAGATGTGGAGAACTGAAATAGTGATCAAGTAAGATTCAAACATTCCAAGAGTAGACACTCAAGAGTGTACATTCAAGAGCATCCATTCAATCCTTACCTGTCAGTCAACAGTGTGGGAAGGGTAGGGAAAGAAGAATAAAGCAGAGGTGACATAAGAACAAGAATGAAGGTTATAGTTACAGCATTTCTATAGTGGTAGTGCACAGTAACTTTGTACATAAATACTATTAACTTAAAACAATTGGGATCCTATTAATTGAGAGCATTAAAAATCATTAAAAATAGACATCATATCAACTAATATAGGAAAATAAAAGACAAGAAAAACAGAAAAATGTTTACTGCTGGAAGAATACAGAGGCATGGCAAGTCTACACAAAGCATTAGCTCTCTCTGTATGAGAGCTCCCACTTAGAGGAAGCTGGTCCCTTTCAATTAAAGTATGACTTCACTAAACACACACAGAAAAGCACAGATTGTTTGTATGTCAGTCACATATTGATACCAGAAGTAGTAGCAACAATGCCCAACACCTGAACAGGGAGCAAGGAGAACAGTCCTTCCTCTGAAATTGCAGGTACAGGAGTGGGAACAGGTTGACAGGACCATGTAGGATAGTTGTGAATAAGTCTCATAGTTTTTTACAAGTTTTGTACTAAATTATTTTTTAAAGATATACCACTAAAAGCAATGTCACAAAACTTATGGAAGTAATCCTATGTTTAAATATTATTGAAACCCAGATTCTGGTCTGGAAAGCACTTGTGGTAGGGAGGGATATATATTTCTCAGAATTTTTTTTTTTTCTTATCACACTACACAAACTGAAGAAATATGAATTTGCTATACAATAGTGAAATGATTTAGGGCAAACCCCTTAATGGCCTTTGGGACTCAGAATATTTATCTCTAAACTAATCCTTTTGAGAAGATAAACACCAAATATGTCATTTGTCAAAGTTAAATTTCTGTTATCGACTTATCTACATGGGAGAGACTGTCAAGCTACCCGTGTCATATTTGATATGCAAAAACCAGTAACAATTATAGACCGCATTCCCATAACCTGAAGGAAAGATTTGGAACAGGAAGAGACCCTTCCTGTTCCTGGAGCTAGCAGATGCCCTTGGCTATAGGATGTATGGAGATGTTACTGGTGCCCACTCAAACAAATCAATGAACAATGGGAAGACAAGTGATATAAGTGATTGAATTATCAGTAAAGATTTTTTGTTGCAAGTGAGGAAAAAAGAAAATGAAAAGTGTTTTTAATTATTCTTTGGAACTCTAGTTAATTCCACAGGGACAGTTGGAATTGCATAATTTTTAGTGTCTATAAAGAAGGATAAGGTGATGAGAAAAATTACAATGTAACAAGGAAAGGCTTCAGGTATTTAATTATGTGTTTGTGCATATGTAGGTATGTTGGGAAGAGACATCAATAGAGAAATAGTATTTGTTTTAGTCTGCAGTTTGATGTACTGATATATTAATGTGTGAATTATTTTTGATAATTTGTTTCTCTGTATAGTAGGTACATTGTACTTTTTACTTTTTCATATATAGGATATAGATTATTCTTTATGAAATTATAGTAAATATTTAATGCCTATATCATTAATTATGTAAAAAGTGCAAGATAATATTATTTTAAAGTACTTTATTTAAGAAAATCCTATAAAATCCATGCTATATATTGCTTTTTAATATATTCAAAAAGGAACTCTATTCGAGACAACTGTTAGTGTTTTCTTTGCTTTGACTATATACAAGATCACCATATATATAGCTAAAAAATCACGAGAAAGGCACAGACTATGGTTCTATAAAATTACCATTTCTTCTTGTGTAATTTCATGGAGGACACTATAAGATATCTTCTAGAAATTCTCAGAGCACTGCCCCTCACCAATTTCAAAGTCATTGTCTCAAAGACATTATTTCCAAAACTGAAATAACTAAACAACTGGTTAAGGGACAACTTTTCCTAGATATCCAAGTAACTTTACTCAGCCACATCCTGGCTCCTCTGGAGTTTACGCAGACAGATTCATTGACCCCTGTAGCAGTCTTCCAGATCCGAGCCCATCTTCAGATTCAGAGGGCTTCTCTGGCTGTCCTCTTCCTTCCCAGCAAAGTTCACAACACTTGGTCACGTATCTAAGCTCTCATGGAAAATCATCCTACCTTCACAATGGTCAAGATTCTAGAAATCCTGCTCAAATAAAGATCCTGAAATTCTGCTTAAATCAAAGATAATTGTCTCAGTTGTCTTTTGATAGAGATACTCTTTGTTCATGAATTTTAACAACTCCCACAAGACACAAATTAATTCATTTATCAATAATTTGCCCATATTTTAGACTTTATGGAACCACTTCTGCTTTCTATGAGAAATGACTAATGAGATGAAACCTAAACATTTCTTAGTGAAAACAAGATTTTAGTCATGTATAGGGTACCAGAGACAATAATTAAAGACATCCAGCTGACATTTTTGTTTGTTAATTTTTTGGGTCCCACCCAGCTGTGCTGGAAGCTTATTCCCTGGTTCCATGCTCAGAGATAACTTCCTGATATTCAAGGACCAAGTTGGGTGCCTGGTACTGAACCTGGGTTGGCCATGTGCAAGGAAGAATCTTACCTTAAAGCTAGCTGTAGTGTATCTCCGGCCTTAGGTCACTTTTTAAATATTATATATTTATCATTGCTTTTTATTTTATCACTCACTTTAACATGGTAAATAAGTTATTTTCATGTTAAGGACTCCATCTTAATGTGCTCAAAGAAATATCTTGAATTCACAAAAATAACTGGGAATTAAAGAAATTATATAGACAGCCAGTACCTGGAAAGTTTTAATACCAATCCTAACTTGCTTGAGAGTCTGTAATATATTTATTTTGGTTTTCTGGTAGATAACATTTTACTTTGTAAGATTTCTGTTGGGGGAGGGGGTTCTGTCTTCTTGTTGTTTTGCAAGAACATAATTAGAAAAGAGGAAGAAGGCTGGAGTGGGCCAAGTTATTACTAAAATAAATGCGTAGGATTTAAGTGGTTCTTTTCTAAGATAACAAGCATGGACTCGTAGAAAGATAATGTTGGGGCTATCTGCCCATTCCCACTCCTCAGGAAGCTACCTCTCATTATCCGTGCCTCTTTTAGTCCTAATCATGTTTTCTACAAAATAATCTTATGGTTAGCTTCTGGCACACAATGTACACTTTCCCAAGAATTTGGAAAACCAAATCTCAACATAGGTCAACAGACTAAATGAAGCAGATGTGAAATCATAAGAATGGAAAACAAAATTTTCAACCATGTTATCTACAGAGAGCATAGAGAGACAGCACTCAAAGATATCACCACTTTTTTTGTGTGTAATTCCTGCTTGATATTACCACTTGTTTTCTTTATCTCCTTCTTGCCCATTTTTAGTCTTAACTTAGGCCCACCCAGATACATTAATATCCATAGGTTTACAAGTATCACTGTATCACTGTCTTCCCATTGTTCATCAATTTGCTCAGGTGGGCACTAGTAACATCACCATTGCCCTTGGGTTGCACTTGCATAAGCAAGTGCAAACCCAAGGGCATCTACTTGCTAGGAATAGGAGGAGCCCAAAACCATTCTTCAGGTTATGGAACTGAGGTCCATAATAGTTACTAGTCTTTGGCATAAAAGTAAATAAAACACGGTAGCTTGCCAGGCTTTACCGTGTAGGTGGTATAGTTTCAGTAGAAGGCTCTCAACCCGAGCATTTACTGATGAAACTTAAAG
Organism: Cryptotis parvus; assembly: GCA_021461705.1. Taxonomy (NCBI): domain Eukaryota; kingdom Metazoa; phylum Chordata; class Mammalia; order Eulipotyphla; family Soricidae; genus Cryptotis; species Cryptotis parvus. The sequence goes on from JAJIBD010010438.1 coordinate 18,710, forward strand.
GGGGGGAAGATCAGGTTTTCTCTTGGATGGAGCTCTGAGGAACTATGGAGTCTGGATGTTGAGAATGACTAACTGCATGATGTGTGGTTTGTTCTGGCTTCTTGCCAGGCTTACTAGTATCAGGTAAAACATGTCTATAACTGTTTAATATGTATAAATGTGAAAGAAATTGGGAAGAACCTTATGCAAAATTCAGTATCCTATAAAATTATCACTCAGCCGCTTTGCTGCCATGCGCCAAGGGACATGTGGGTCTGGTGTGGGTGGGTCTCTCTCTTCCGGGGCAACTGGCATGGAGGCAGAGGAAAGGGCAGGGCCCAAAACTACACTCGAGTCCGGCCAGTCTCCCCCGCTCTTGGAGAGAGAACCCTTGAGCAATGTTGGTCTCGGCCAGGGGATGGTCAAGCCCCTTACCAGGAGGTCAGCTTCATGGGTTGCTTCCACATGGGGCCGGCCGAGCAGCGCAGCTGTGGGTCTGAAGTGGATGGGTCTGGATCTCTTTCGGGGTTGCAAATTAGCTGAGTCTGGCGTGGGTGGGTCTCTCTATTCCGGGGAAACTGGCATGGAGATGGAGGAAAGGGCAGGGCCCAAAACTCCACTCTGAGTCCGGCCAGCATGGTCTCTCCTCGCTCATTACAAGTATGATGATAATAAAATGTTATTTCTTCAACACAGTTTGAATCAGCATAGATTACCTTGAGAGCAAAAGTCCAAATACATATACTCTATTATTGTGGTAGTTATAATGAGTACTCAGGAGTTCAAATTTTTGATTTCCTTAGTTTTAGGGACTTTCACTACTTTACTTTCTTTTTTAATCCTTTCCTTCTACCCTTCATCTTAAAGGTCACTGTAATTCTAGACAGAATCATATTTATGTATATATAAACCTTCTGAGAGTTTAATCATGGTCAGTAAAATTTCTTGGATCCCCTTATCAAGTAACCTTAGCTTGTGTCCAACTTTAATTATACATATCCATCTAGGTTCTAGCAGCAACCACTTAAATTAGGAAGCATTGACCACCAAAAATGCCATCATAAAATGACTATTTTCAACCTATTTATATTCTTTGCACCCATTTCTAATGCTTTAATTTCTTAGTAAACTCTAGGCCTTTGAGAGATTAAGAATTTAAGACCTGGAGTCAGAAAGACCTAGTGTTTAATCCTAGGTAGCAATAAAATGATACTGCAAATAAAGATATTGAATCTCCTAATGCTAAAATGATTTAGCTTAACCAAGGGACTAGCCTAACTTCTAAAATTGTAATTCTCTGAAACAGTTTTTTATGTATTATAGCACCAGACATATAGTAGATGCTCAAAAGATATTATATATGTAATTGATTCTAAACAGAGGCTACATATGTAATTACCATGTTTTATTGTTCTCTTTGTTTTTAAGTTCTTCAAATTCTTATTCCTTCCATATCCCATAGAGAATATTCGAGCTGTTGCCAAACTAATGACTTTAATGTTTACTCCTTTGAGCACAAATATTTCATTTAAATTACAAGATAAAATACAGAGTATGAATACATTTTCTCCCCTGCCTTCTACTTTTTACTCACATAATATTGATTGACAGTCACTTTATGTCCAAGGTCTCTAATTCATCTTGATCTTGAGATTAGATTTAAATACCTTTAAATCCTTTTATTTTAAAAATGTCCTCATCATTATTCTCAAATATGATATTAAATGTTTACTTCAACTGATCCATAAATAACACTAGAATACACTAGGAGCTCACTTATATTTATATTTATTTTCCAAGATGCATGTTCCATTTTCTCTAATTTAACAAACCAAGGCTCTCATTTGGTTAAATCTGTAGATGTAAAATATGAATAAGTAGGGCCTTGAGTCACTGTGGTGTTTTTTTGGTAGAGGTATTAGGCTTTTTCTTCCACACTAAGCACAGGTAGGCTTTTAACCTACCTGAAGAGACTCTGTCAAATAGCATGTTCTGGGAACCCAGGATGGAAATGAGTCCTTGATTTAGATGAAAAGTGCTTGTTTGGAAATGGAACCCAGAAGAAACAGTAAATCCTTGATTATTAGTTTACATGCCTAGAATTTTGCACAGTGCAGCCCTTTTCCAGTTCCCAAGACTGGGGAGTAGCAGGGGGCATTTGAGAGTATGAGAATTACTATGGAACAGTTAGGTGAGGGTTGTTGCCATTACTACAAACTGCCCTGGTCATAAGGGATGAGCCGGAGAGACCAGAGAGGGGTAGAGAAGGCAGCTACCGCCCCTGACTCCTAGGAGAAAGCTCAGGCTGTGAGGAGCCCTGGAAGCCACAGGCTAGCCTGGAACCCTGAGGCAGAGCTGTAGAGTTTCAACTATAAGTAAGCAGCAGACTACCAAGAACACTGCTTCAAAAGGGAAGATGCCAACTCTGAGGAGATCCTAGACAATGCATGTGGAGCTCTAATAAAGAATGTTAGATTTATTGTCGGTCTCTTCCTTTTCCTATTTCAGCTCCAGGATTCAGAGGCTCTAGTTGCTCCACAAGTGGAAAAGAGGGAAGAACCTGGAACCCATAAACCCAAGACCAATTCCTGCCAGTGGATATTAATATCCATGAGAAGTTTAGAAACCAAGCTTATAAGAGAAAAGAGAAGGAAACCATCAATCTGGCTTGGAAGTAGGAGGTGTGGTAAGAATTACTTTGTATTGGATTTTTAACTTCTAGGGGTCAGCTCTCTAACCCTTCTCACCTGCAAAGGTTAACTATATATTCCCTTAAGTCAGTGATATTCCTTTTAGGCAATGAATTTGGATTCACTAAGAATGTTATATAACGATTGCATTATATTCTGGCATGGGTATTAACATATTGCCTCTTCTTTACATAAGTAATAGAGATTGAGGTGTCCATCTTCCCACTATGGGTCACTACTTCTTCTCTTCCCAAGTAGTTTATCCCTTTTAAGTTTCTTTTTTAGGAAATTTGGAATAACTTTCCATTTATTCTTGGGGAAGGGATCGAAGACACAGGGCACCTCCAGTGATGCTCAGGGCTTACTGCTGACTTTGTTCAGGGGTTATTCCTGGTGCTCCCTTGGGGACTGAATCTGGTGCCAGATATCAAACCAGAGTTGACATTCTGCAAAGCAAGCTCCTTAATCCCTCCAATGTCTATTCCACCCATACATTTTAAGTTTTAAACCTTCGTCTTCTCATAGTCAACTATCTTTTAGCTGGAAAAAATTCTCAGGTTATTATAACTCAACATATAAACTAAATGAGTTTACAAAAAAATGCTTTTGACTTGATTTGATATAATAAATCAAAGTGATTTAAACAATAAAGAGTGCTATACTTAAATTTCAAAATCAAGCTGAAGGCAAAGGATTTCACCCTTAAGATGGAAGAAATCTTTAAGTCATCTGAATCCTTAACATCATTTAGGATATTCACAGAAGTCCAGTTCCTGATTGCTGTACCACCATAAGAATTCTCTATAACACAGCATTTCTCCTATCAAATGTTTGTTACATCGAGTCTATAGATTCTCTAAAGTGAGAGAATGCTAGTCCTAAAATGACATTTCCATTAGGAGAATCAGTCTAATGCTTTCAGAAAACAAAAAAAAAATTAAGTATGCCAGATGCAAATGTCAATATAGCAATACTTTAATAAATAATCACACAACCCCATAAACTCTCATCCTCTCAGTAATAATAATTATTATTATAATTATAATTATAATAATAAACAACTCAGAATTTACTGAGATTCAGTGTTCCTTTACTCATCGGCTGTTGGATATCCAGTTTATAAGATAGAAAAATATATGGCAACTACTGTGGATTGTATTGTAAATATAAAA
>JAJIBD010010439.1:0-40946 GCA_021461705.1 Cryptotis parvus
ATATACCACAGGTAGCTTGCCAGGTTCTGCTGTGACTCTGGGTTCATCCGGGGGGCCCAGTCTTTTTCTATGTCAGACCATCAACCATCCAGGGCCCACGGGGCAGAGTCCTGGGTGTAGACAAGCCTGTCTCCTGTCTGCCACCTGCGGATGTGGATGCAGCCGGGCACCACAGTCACACCTGCAACACCTCTAGGAGCGCCATTATCACCTTCATTATAAACAGCTTAGGTGACAGAGATCACCAGACTTGGCTCACACAGGACGTCGTGGGACTCATGGTCTCATCCACGAGTCCCACTATCAATCACTTCAGATCACAGTCTCAGTAGACTCATTCGATTCTTTTCTCTTACTTCCTTCCAACTAGGTTCCTTTATTACACATAATAGAAATTTGAAACAGTAAAATAATTTGGTCTTTTTTTTCATTCTCTCTCTCTCTCTCTCTCTCTCTCTCTCTCTCTCTCTCTCTCTCGACTCGTTTAGAATACAGCTACCTCTAGCTGTTCCTGAATTTTCTTTCTGTGGGTGGCCATACCCAGTGATGCTCAGGGCTTACTCCTGGCTCTGTGCTCCCCTGATCATAAGAGGTGTGAGGAATTGAACCTAAGTCAGCCACGTGCAAGGCAAACACCCTACCTGCTGTAGTATCGCTCCAGCCGCGTTTCTGAATTCTCACAAAATCCAAGCTTGTTTTCCTCCACCTCCTGTCTGCGCTGGGCCTTCTCTGAGGAGCTGCACTTCGTCAGAACCTTCACTACCAGGGGTCAGGGACGCTGCTGAAGGCAGAGAAGGGGGTGGGGGTGGCAGATTCTCTTCCCCTATGCTGCCATACCAGACTGTTTCTCCCTGTCCGTCCACCAAACACCTCGGTTCTGTTGGGTACACTTCCTGCCCAAGACCTTCAGTGCTCCTTAACTCAGTGAGGAAAGAAAGAGATGCCAAGCAGAATGGGTTCGTCTGCCGGCGTGTACCCACTCCACCCCTGCCCTCCCACCCCACCTGTCTCCTTGGCCCACGCCCCCTCCCAGCTGCCCCTCTTCTCTTGCGGGACACCCGATTTCCCAGCCATCCCTCCCCTTTGCTTTGCAGTTCCTCCTCTGAGAGCCCTTGCTAGTCCCCCGGGAGCAGTTGACAGTGACCTTCCCTTTGTACCCATATGTCCCATGTGGTCAGTGAGTTTGGGTCCAGGCCGAGCCCAGCCCCGAGGTGGTCCTGACTAAGAACCGCCATACCTGCCCGGCCCAGAAGTTGGGTACCGGCCTCCCCCATTCAGCTCCCCACTGGCCTCCCAGGGCTGGTCAGGAACCATGTGTTGGTCTGGAAACTCGGGTCTCACGCCTGGCTCCCTCCTTGCCCTCGCCACTGGCAGAGATGGAGTTTGGCAACCCTGCTGCCACCGAGATGTTTTCCAATTAAGGATGTAATCTGGGGGCTGGAGCGATAGCCCAGCGGGAAGGGCATTTGCCTTGCATGCGGTCAGCCCATGCCGGCCTGGGTTCGATCCCCGGCATCCCATATGGTTGCCTGAGCACCGCCAGGAGTAATTCCTGAGTGCAGAGCCAGGAGAAACCCCTGAGCATTGCTGGGTGTGACCCAAAAAAGGAAAAAAAAAGGATGGAATCTGGGGCCCCATGCAGGCAAAGCACACGCTGACCACTGGGTCACGTCCCGGACCCACTACCACAGTGCACATGCTGGTCCCTGAGCAGAAGCTCTGAGTGCCGTCAGGCGTCAGGCGTGGCCCCAAAAACCAAAACAGAACGTGAGGCGGTGCCTCCTCTCACAGAGGCCTGAGGCTTCCAGGGCCGGGCCTCACCCATGACTGTTTCTACAGGCTTCTCCCACTCGAGTGCTTTGCTTTCCTCAGCCCTGCTCTGGGCTCACAGCGGCACTGGACAGAGAACATTCCACCTCGGAGTGGACATCGTTACCCTCCTCAGGCGGGACTTCCGGGTTCCCCCTGGCTCCTAGAAGCCGCCACTGTCCAGCTCTAAATGGAATTTTCTAGAAACTTTGTTCCTCTTCAGTCTTACAGGCAAACCAGTCACATTCCTGCCTGGCCTAAGTGGATGCTTCTCACAGGTTTCAGGTGGGTTGTCTTCAGAATCAACAGCAGTCTCCACAATGTTATGATCGACACCAGAATGCTGGTTTTTCTCCATCAATACAGTGACCCCTGGCACCCATGTAACCACCCCATTCCGCCTTTCCCCAAGCCACGATCTCCGTCTCACAAACAGTAACACTAATTTATAGCAATAATCCCGAGTTCCTGTACCCTCACAAAAGCTATTTATTTATTTATTTTTTTTTGCTTTTTTGGGTCACACCCGGCAATGCTCAGGGGTTTCTCCTGGCTCTGCACTCAGGAATTACTCCTGGCAGTGCTCGGGGGACCATATGGAATGCCGGGGATCGAACCCGGGCCAGGCCAGTCGCGTGCAAGGCAAATGCTCTACCCGCTGGGCTATCGCCTCCAGCCCCCCATAAAAAGCTATTTTTAAAGTTGTATAAAAGCAATGTGTTTAATATGCCAAAAATAGTAACATTGGGGCCGGAGCGATAGCCCAGCGGTAGGGCGCTTGCCTTGACGCCGGCCGCCTCTGCCGGCCTGGGTTCGATCCCGGCATCCCATATGGTCCCCGAGCACCGCCAGGAGTAATTCTTGAGTGCAGAGCCAGGAGTAGCCCCCTGAGCATTGTCGGGTGTGACCCAAAAAGGCAAAAAAAAAAAAAATGATTAATGACATTAATGGACCTCAATCCCAACAAATGGGGACATACTGGTGCCCGCTCGAGCAAATCGATGAACAACGGGAAGACAAGACAAGTGACAAGTGACAAAAAGCAATGTGAGGGGTGACACCGGGTGATTCTCAGGGGTTTCTCCTGGCTCTGCACTCAGGAATTACTCCTGGCAGTGCTCGGGGAACATATGGGATGGCGGGGATCGAACCCGGGTTGGCCGGTGCAAGGCAGTCGCACTACCCGCTGTGCTATCGCTCTGCCCCCTTTATTGTTCTTTAATGGGGTGGGGAGAGGTCTGAGTGCTGTGGGGAGCTGCGTGTGGGCCTGGAATGAACCTCAGACCTCACCCTCACGGTGCTCTATTACCTGCACTTCATAACCACCTGGGATCGGCCGTGGGGCCATTCCGTCAGTGACTTATACAGTGCTCAGGGCTCTTTTCCTGCTGCAAGGGCAAGTTTCAAGGCTGCAGTGGATAATGCCAGCAAGCCTCCGATATTTACTATCTTTTTCTGGGCCTGAGAGGGCCACACCCGGCTCAGGGCTTAGGCCTGGCTCTACGCTCAGGAATCACTCCTGGCCTAGCTCAGGAAACCATATGTAGTGCTGGGAATTAAAGATGGGTAGGCCATATGCAAGGCAAGCGCCCTGCCCGATATACTATCTCTCCAACCCCATAACTTACTATTGCTACTGTCTGTCTGACCCTTACAAAAAGTCGCCCACGCCGCAGCGGCAGAGACCGGTGGCGACGGGGTGTGGAACCGGGGTCTTGACTTCTCTCGGCCACAAGCAGCCAGGCAGCCGTGAAGCCTCTGGTCCGTCTTCCAGGGGAATGGAAAGTAGCCATGGCCGCCTGTGGTCTCCTGGTCTCCCATCTCTGAGGCAAACATGGCCGGGCTGGCCTCCCGGAGGATGAGGAGCGGTCACCTCATGCTTTACACCCAGGTGTAAAGGTATGAAGGAGAAATTGCCTTTTCTCCTCCTCCTCCCCAGCCTCTTTTTCTGTGTCTCCTGGGGTTCCTAGCTCAGCTTCCTGCCCATCGTGCACCATGTACCCAGTCAGGAGACTCCCAAACACTGAGGACAGCCCTCCCCAGCACCACCAAACCTCTAGCCCTTGTCCTGTATTTTTCTGTGCATTTGGGTGTTGGTTGGTTGGCTGGTTTTTTTATGGGGGGGCGGGCCATGTGGTGCCAGGGTCACACCCGGCAACGCTCAGGGGGGTCCTCCTGGCTTTTCACTCAGGATTTACACCTGGCAGTGCTCAGGGGACCATATGGGATGCCGGGGATCGAACCCGGGCGGCGCGTGCAAGGCAAACGCCCCTCCCCGCTGTGCTATTGCTCCGGCCCCAAGGGAGCATTTTTAGCTCCCGCCACATACTATACTAACCCTGCGACCCTTCAAAGGCGTTTGAACTTGTGTCTCCCAAATTTGCTCCCCGTCCTTTGTGTTAGGCCCCTAACCTGCGACCGAGCCCCCCAACCATGCCCTGAAACTGGGGGTACAGTGGTCTGAGTCAGTTTCAACATAATCTTCCTCCGCCCCATAGCACAGTCACCTCACAGAGGCCTCCATCTGTGCGAGGGCAAAATCCAGAGGGGAACTTGGGTTTATGAGCTACCATGCCACCCCCTGTCGCTCCACTCCCCATTCTTTGCAGGATAAAGCTCCAGGAAGCACAAAGAAAATTCTTTGCATAGCAGAAGCTCTCAGACCGGCGCAAAGGGGAGCAGGCCCCTGGCCACGGCGAATTCTGCACGGGGCTGCAGTCGGGCACCACTCAGGGGCTGGCTCCTTCGTTCCTTTTGTTCGTATTATATCACCGTGAGATATACAAAGATGTTCATAATTGGGTCTCAGTCATGCACCGTTCCAGCACTGTCCCTAGTGCCCCCATTTCTACCACCAATGTGCCCCACGACCTCCATAGGCAAAGCCCACCACCCACTCCCCATTCCACATCAGCCCCCAGTTTGTTGCAACTACAGTGATCATAACAATGTATATATGGGCAAGATCCCGGGAGGACCTGGCCCTAAACCTGATTATTATCTAACCCTGGCACGTGGCCGGGAATCGGTGTGCGCTGTGGGTATGGCCCTTCCTTCCTACCTGCTCCTAATACCCAGGCTGTGTCACTTGGCATTATCAGACACACTGCTCAGGGGCTCTGAGGGGCGCTGGTCCACTGGGCCACTTTCCTGGTGACACAGCAGGTAGCTACTTGGGGTCCTCTTGGGGAGGGTTGGTAGTGGGTCCTGGGGGCTGCCTGGGGACCCTCTGCTGCCACTCCCTACTGGACTGCAGGGCGGCACTGTAGACTCTCATTCCCCAGGCAGCCCAGGAAGAGTCTAGCTGATCCCTGGGGCTCAGTAAACCTTTGCTGCGTGAATAAAGCGACAGTCTGGCAGTCTCTTCCTCTCCTTGCGTGTGGTGCCGTGCTCTCCCAGCCCCCACTCCTACGCAGTCAGGCCCAGGAGCTCAGCCCCACACTCAGCACCCTGGCTAAGTCCTGAGACCCCTTCCCGGTTCTGCTTGGGTCTCAGCCAGACCCAGGGAGCCCTTGGACTAGTCGCTCCTGACCTGGCCTTGGCAAGTGCCCAGGGAACCTGTTCTTGGCCCCAACCCCACAACGACCTGTGTCTTCATAACCTCCCAGCAGGTTCCCCCACAGCCCCACTGGATAGCCCTTTGAAAAAGAAATTCGGGAGCCGGAGTGATAGTTAGGCACCTGCCTTGTACATAGCCGACCCAGGTTCCATTCCTGGGATCCCTTTTGGTCTCCGAGCACTGCCAGGAGTGACTCCTTAGTGCAGAGCCAGGAATAGCCCCTGCATATCACCAAGTGTGGCCCCCAAAAAGTTCAGATGTCCTCATTCTTCTGCTTGCCACCCTCCTAGGCGTCCATCCCACCGGGCTAGAGCCCAGATGCACTCCAACCCCGCCCAGCCCCTGGGTGACCCCCCGGTTCTCTCCTTAGCCTCCCTCCGCTTTGCACCCCTGCGTTCCAGCCTCTCCATCTCACTGTTCCCAGCACACCCCGCCCAGGCTCAGGGCGCTGGAGCCTCCTCCTGCCCCCCACCCCACCAACCGCGACCTCTCCGCCATCACAGCCGACCCCCAGCAGAGTCCAGACAGTTCCTGCTTCCGGTTTCCCCCTGCCCTTCCTTCCGGCTCTTTGTCTCAGGGTGTCACTAAAACCGAAGCCCTCAAAATGGCAGGGACTGTGCCCCTCTCGTGCTGCCAGCCCCCGGCGTGCGGTACTGGGGCGCAGGGAGGGGTCCCCTCGACCCCGCTCGGTGAGCATCTGTCAAACCGACCCTCGGCGCAACGTGCAGCGCCCCCTGCAGGCGGGAGGGGAGGCGGCGCGCGCGGGGTCAGGGTCTGGGTCAAGTACAACGGCCCGGCCGCCGCCCCGCCCACCGCCTCGCCGGCGCCCTCGCGGTCCTAGCGCCCTGCTCGCCGCCCAAGGCTCAGAAACTGGACTCGCTGGGCCGCGACGTCGGCGGGGCGGGAGCCGCTGGGGGGTGGCGCCTTTCTGGCCTCTCTGGTCACCGCGACTCCCCAGAACACGCCCGGGCAAGCCGGCAGCAGGAGTCTGGGATGGGGGGGCTTAAGTTCTCGCACGGGCCGGCCCAGCTCCAAGACTTTTGCAGACAGACTTGCAGAAGCTGCAGTGGAGATGGATTTGAAGCTGGTGGAGAGAGATGCCAGGGCAGGGGCAGGGCAGGGAAGGGCCCCAGGGCGGCCACTGTGGAAACAGTGACTGGACCGGAGCTGAGACGTGGGGAGAACAGGAGGGCCCGCGCCCTGGACGAGAGACGGAGTTTCGGGTTGCCTATTGTTATTTTTAATGCGCTTAATTGTATGGAGGTCCCTCTGCTTTGTGGCACCCCAGAGACCACAGGTGGTGCCAGGAATCGAACCCAGGCCTCGTGCCTGCAAGGCAGGGGACTCTGCAGCCTGCCCGCCTGCCCCGAAGCGGAGTCTTCAGGTGCGCTCAGGCTGGTAGCGCCCCTGCCTGAAGCCGCCCGCAGGCCCCACCCAGAGACCCTCAGCACCTTCGCCCTGTCCTCATTCCGCCAAAGTGCTCGGTGCTTTCCTGCCCCTGGCCCTTGGCACTTGTTCTTGCCTCTCCCAAGCTCTGGTCATTAGGTCATTCAGGGTCCCCCGCCCCATCTGCCCTGTTCTCTCCCTTCCTTGTGGTCAGCCCCATGAGCTGGTGGTCTCTGCTTTCTTCTGCAAGGGGCTAGTCAAGAACAAGGGCCTTCCTAGGCAGGCAGACTGAGAATCCAGGGGTCTGGATCAAGACGCTGGTGTTCATTCCCCATAGGGACCTGGTGACTGGTTGCGGGGAGCCCTACCTGGCCCTCATTCCTCCTGGGGAGAGTGGCCGCCACTTCAAGGGCAAGACTAAAGGAACAGGCATCGGCATTAAGCCCCCCAGCTCTGGGCTGGCAGACACGGCAACCTCCAGCTGCGACTGCCAAGGGAAGTCGTGGCTCAGAGCCCAGACTGCCACGTCTCTTGGCAGGCAGATTAACTGGGGGTGGGGGCAACCAATCCACAGCATTTGTGGGTGGTGGTTGCTTAGCATGAGCGGGGGCAGGGGGACTTCTAAGGAAGTCCAGAGGCCAAAGCTTCCTGCCAAAGCCCTTCACGGCGCAGGGCCGGCTGCCTGAGCAGGACTTACGTCCCGTCTCTTGGTGGCCGCTGGTTGTGGCGGTGACCAGGGACTCACACATGTGCTTATGAGGCTCATCGGGGTCTCCATGGCCCTCCCGCACATGCTCGCCAGCCGTTTGCAGGGTTTCAACCACTGGAACATCACAGTCAGGGGGACGGGGCCACACCCCTTTAGTAAGGCTGTTGGTGTCAGCTGTGGCCGAGAACTCATGGCCTTAAGCCCGCAGGCAGAGCCTCTAAGCCAGAACTTATTAAGCGCTTTACTCTTTCCTTCTAGGGACCCCTTTTCTCCCAAGAATTTTTATGTGACCCCACATATATAAAATACATTTACAGGCGAAACTTTTACTGATAATACATGTATATGCATATATACATCATTTGTTGTTTTATTTGGGGGCCACATCTGGCAGTGCTCAGGGTGTTCTCCTGGCTCTGCACTCAGGAATCACCCTGGTGGGGTTAAGGGACCCTATGGGGTGCGGGGATCGAACCTGGGTCAGCACATGCAAGCGCTCTACACTCGGGCGTACTATGGGGTACTATGGGAAGCGACAGCACAGCAGGGAGGGCGTTTGCCTTGCATGCGGACGGCCTGGGTTCACTCACCGGCATCCCAAATGGTCCCCCGAGCACCACCAAGAGTAATTTTTTTTTTTTTTTTGCTTTTTTGGGTCACACCCAGCAATGCTCAGGGGTTTCTCCTGCCTCAGGAATTACTCCTGGCGGTGCTCAGGGGACCATATGGGATGCCGGGGATCGAACCCTGGCCAGCATGGGCCAGCCACGTGCAAGGCCAATGCCCTACCCGCTGGACTATTGCTCCAGCCCAAGAGTAATTCTTGAATGCAGAGCCAGGAGTAACCCCTGAGCATTGCCGGGTGTGACCAAAAAAGCAAAAAAAAACAAAAACACTCTGTACTATGGTTCTGGCCCAATCATATATTTATTTTCAAGCAAATATTTCACATCTGCCACATTCAGATACGCAATGCTGTTCGGGATCGTGACCCACCATTGAAGAAGCTATAAGACACGGAGAACCCCTCTCCCCAAAGGCCCTGCCTGGGACCCGATGCTGTTGAGGCCTGAGTGGCCACTGAATGGGGGCCACTGAGCGCCCACTGAACTGAATCCTGGTGGGGCCGTGGAGTGTCTTCCAGCCTGCTGCGTTCACTGCTACTCCTATCGCGAGGGACTCTGGGCCACCGCCATCCTTCAGAAAACTCCTCTGGGGCTGTAGTTAACTAGACTTGTTTTCTGTTGTTTGCAACCAGGAACTCTGACTCATCCACCCTCCCCACGGGCTGAGCCCCAAACCTCAGCAGGCCTTCAGTCACCCGAGGCTCCACCCTAACCTTTACCACGAGCACCAGACTCAAGCGCTGTGAGTCAGTCTGTCCTCGGAGCACCCAGAAAACAGGGCCAAAGGCGTGGCAGCCTGGTACCTAGAAATGTCAACTGGGCTGCTTCCCAAGTACGTCACAGGCCCTGTCCCAACACAGAGGGTGTCCCCAGGGCAGGACTGATCTAGAAGACACAGGAACGAGGTGGGTCTCGGCTGTGGTGGTGGAAATGCGAGCGCAGGTCCGGGGGGGCTGGGCTGCGGCTCAGCCCACAGCACAGGCCTCACGTGAGGGAGGCCCCACACCCAGTCCCTGGTTCTGCAAACAAACAAGCTGGGTCCTTGCCTCCCGGGAAAGAGGAACCATGCAAGAGCCTTCTTGTCCCACCATCCATGGCCATCTCTGGGCAGTACAACAGGGTTGGAGAAGGGCCTGCTTCCTGGGGAAGGCACGGGTGCCCCTCAGAACACCGCATGCGCATCTACACGTACAGTGGACATGGTGTGGCTCGTCTGGGCCCCAGGCAGCCCCCTTCCCTCGAGTTTCTCATAGGGTCTGGGGCTGGCAGGGGAGAGGACAGGGATGGTAAGATGACCAAGGAGGTGGCTGGATCAGGGCCCTCCGGGTCCAGCTGGCGTGGACAGCAGCAAACGATGGCCAGACACCATCTACCATGAGGGTAGCAGTAACCTCAACCGAAGCACTCACTTCTGGTCGCATAGGTCAACCCCAGGGAGTAAGGGAGGCACAATACGAGAGAGTGGAAACCCCGAAATGTTTCTGCCCTGTGAAGGCGGCAGGGAGGGCCACACGTGAACGGTCTGCAGGGTTTGTGCCTGGGACACCCTCACAGGAGGTACCCCCAACCAGCCAGCCATCACGGCTCAAAGGAGCAGAGGGGAAAGGGTGGCTCTGGGGTCTGAAGAACTTGAGAGACTGGAAAGAGATGCCAGGAGGAGCAGACACTCGGGGCGCGGGGTACCGTGATCAGTACCGTGTATCTCCACGCGCTAGCGGGACCCATTGCCACTTACAGATGAGGGAAACAATAGCACCGAGGTTTTGTGGGGTGCCAGGATGGCTGAAGTCCTAGAGGCCAGCCAAGATGGGCTCCATGAAAAACAAGACCCTCTGGGGAGCTTGAAGAGGGAGGGTATGGGAGGATGTGATTAATTAAAACTGCACGGGTTGGAGAAAATTCAGGCAAGGGTGGGGCGGCCCCTGGTGGACAAAAAGAGAATGGCAGCTTGTGGCTAGGACCACAAGGAAGGAAGGGGCAAGTTGGGGAGACTGTGCCGGGCCTGGACTCAGGTTGGGGCCTCGGCCCTCGGACAGCAGTGGCTACTCCATGCAGCCTGAGGACAGAGGAGGAAGTGGCTGACCTTATCAAAGGGTGGACGAGCAGAAGAATGAGGTCACAGCCTGGAGACAATAGTCAAATCCAAGTCAAGAGTGACTGGGCGGGGCTGGAGCGATAGCCCTGTGGGTAGGGCGTTTGCCTTGCACGCGGCCTGTGCCGGCCCGGGTTCGATTCCCGCATCCCATATGGTGCCCCAAGGCACCGCCAGAGAGTAATTCCTGAGTGCAGAGCCAGGACTAACCCCTGAGCATTGCCGGGTGTGACCCAAAAAGCAAAATTGATCTTGAATAGACATTTCTTCAAGGAAGAAATGCAAATGGCCAATAAGTCCATGAATAAACACACTCAGCATCATTTAGTCACTGGGGAAATCCAAACCCTGCAGCCACTGCACTGAGAAAAGCAGGTGATAACAAGCACATTTGTCTTGCACGAGGCAGACCTGGGTTCAATCCCGTCACCCCATATAATCCTCCAAGCCTGCCAGTAGTAATTCCTGAGCACAGAGACAGGAGTAAACCCTGAGCTTACATGTGGCCCTGAAAAACAAACAAACAAAACCAGCCTGGGTGAGAGTGTGGAGAGGTGGGACGGCCCCTTGCCTGTAGTGAGTTGGAATGTGAAACCACACAGCTGCTCTGCAGTTCCTCGAAATGTTAAGTAGGGGGCCGGAGCGATAGGACAGCGGGGAGGAAGTTTGCCTTGCATGTGGCCTACAGGGTTCGATCCCCGGCATCCCTTCCCGAGCACCACTGGGAGTAGCTCCCAAATGCAGAACCAGGAAGTAACCCCTGAGCATTGCCGGGTGTAACCCAAAAAGCAAGCAAGCAAGAAAAAGAAAAGCAAGCAAGTTAACTAGGGAGTCATTGGATGACCCGAGTAACCATTCTACTCCATTGACTTCACTTCACTCACTTGTATCACTTGTCTTCCATTGATCATCGATTTGCTCGAGCGGGCACCAGTAACATCTCCATACGTCCTGTCACATGCTGGTGTAGCCAAGGGCATCTGCTCGCTCCAGGAACATGAAGAGCCTCAAAGAATGAGGTCTATAATTGTTACTGGTATTTGGCATATCAAATACAACATGGGTAGCTTGCCAGGCTCTGCCGTGCGATCCTCCATTGACTTACTGATGTTTCATCCCAGATGATAGGAAGGCTGGTATAGGCTGGTGCCTGTGAACGGTCACAGGCTTTGAATGCAAGGTCTGTGCTTGCTGGCCAATTAAGTCATTTCCAGGGTCCCAATCCCACAGTGGGTAGCGTGTTTGCCTGTGCAAGCAGCAGCTGACTCACGTTCAACCCCCAGCACCCCATATGGTCCCCTGAGCAGAGTCAAGAGCACTAAGCACTAAGCACCACTGGCTGTATCTCAAAAACTAATTAAAAAAAAAAGAAGAAGGGGCCGGAGCGATAGCCCAGCGGATAGGGCGTTTGCCTTGCACGCAGCCGGCTCATGCCGGCCTGGGTTCGATCCCGGCATCCCATATGGTCCCCCGAGCGCCGCCAGGAGTAATTCCTGAGTGCAGAGCCAGGAGTAGCCCCCTGAGCATTGCCGGGTGTGACCCAAAAAAGCAAAAAAAAAAAAAAAAAAGAAAGAAGTAAACTGCACCTGGCAACACTAAAGTCCACACAACTGGGGCCGGAGCGATAGTCCAGCCGGGTAGGGCGTTTGCCTTGCACGCAGCCGGCCCGTGCCGGCCCAGGTTCGATCCCGGCATCCCATATGGTCCCCGAGCACCGCCAGGAGTAATTCCTGAGTGCAGAGCCAGGAGTAACCCCTGAGCGTTGCCGGGTATGACCCCCAAAAAAAAGCAAAAAAAAATAAAATGAAAAAAATAAAGTCCGCACAACTCATTCAGGGCCACATGGTCGCTAACTCCCACCCCCAGGGCGGTGGGGGAAGACCACACAGTCCCCCAGCCCTAAAAGCTGTCGAGGGGTGTGGGAAAAAGGCCTACCACCACACAGCCCCTTGGAAACATGCTCGGTGAGAGCAGGCAGACACACGGCCCCAGCTGCCTGGTTCAGAGCAGATGATCCACAGATGGAAAGTAGGTCAGTGCCTGCAGGGCACGGAGGGGAGAAGCGCTGGTGTTCCCACACGAGAAGGCGCGCGATGCTCGCTGGCTGCACCCAAAGCCAGGAAACGCATCTTTGTGGGGACCAGGCCACTGAGACCAGGCACTGAGACCCCGCCCCCTATGAGATAAAAACCCCAGGCCCCAGCATGCAAAGTTCACGCTCCATCATTAGAGCCACCTCCAGCCCTTAAAGTGCCGTTTCAAAACTGGAAAATGGAGGGGCCGGAGCAATAGGGACAGCAGGGAGGGCGCTTTCCTTGCATGAGGTTCGACCTGGGTTGGATCCCCAGCACCCCATATGGTCCCTTGAGCCCCTCAGGAGTGATCCCTGAGCACACAGCCAGGAGTAAGCCCTGAGCATGGCCAGAAGAGCCTCCTCAAAATGAAAAACCTGGCAAAGGGGGCCAAGGAGCTAGAACAGGGGTTAAGACACAACCTACGTCCACCCTACCTAGGCCTGACCCCAGCACGGCCTCAGGCTGCCCAAGCAGCATGTAGGAAGCCCATGAAAAAGTAACTTACAAACTGATTAAACTAGGGAATCTTGCGGTCGTGTGAGTCATTTGGACTGAGAGGGAGGGTCACACCCGCCACCAGAGTAACTCCTTGCAGGGCTCAGGGGACTTGGTGGCACCAAGAAACCTGGAGCTGCTACATACAAAGCCTGCACTGGGCCTCCGGGCTCCGCTGTTTTTTAAGACAGCAAGCTTGGGGTGCGGAGAGACAGTACAGGGCTTAAGGTAGGTAACCGAACCAGGCCCAATCTCCCCCCCCCCCCCCTCTCCCCCCCCCCCCCCTCTCTCTCTCTCTCTCTCTCTCTCTCTCTGACCGGGTTTGATCCCGGCATCCCATATGGTGTCCGAGAACCACCAGGAGTAACCCCGAGCATCACCAGGTATAACCAAAGAAGCAAAAAATAATTTTTTAATTAAAAAAAATTAAAATCTCTAAAATTTTAGATAATATATGGCTTTTTAAAAAACTCTAAAACTGGGACTGGAGTGATAGTGCGGTGGGAGGGAATTTGCCTTGCATGCAGCCGGCCAGGGTTGGATCCCCAAGCTCCGCCAGGGGTAATCCCTTGAGTGTAGAGCCAGAGTAACCCCTGAGCATCACTGAGTGTGATCCAAAAGAAAAAATAAAAACTAAAACATTGGAAATAGCGTGCAACCCCCAATCCTAACAGGTTTCATATTGCCAAGAACAAGGGAAGACTCATGCCGGTACACAGGGGGCCTTAGGTCCGTCCGGCACTGCAAAGAGCCAGGCAGACAGCTCAGAGGGCCAGAGCTCAGCCTTTCCATGTGGGAGCCCTGGTTTAATCTCAGGCACCGCAATCCCTTACCCCAGGCACCAGCAGTGCTCAGGGCTTATTCCTGGCTCCAGGCTCAGGAACCACTTCTGCCATGCTCAGGGATCATACGGAATGCTGGGAATCGAACCTAAACACACAGAAACTGAAACCAGGGATCCTAGTATCAGAAGTTTTCTATTACAAACAGATACACCTTCACAGAGGCACTCCTTCACTCCAAATGTCCACTGGGCTGGAGCGATAGCCCAGCGGGAGGGTGTTTGCCTTGCAGTTGGCTGACCCAGGTTCAATTCCCTGGCATCCCATATGGTTCCCGAGCACCGCCAGGAGTAATTCCTGAGTGCAGAGCCAGGAGTAACCCCTGAGCATTGCCGGGTGTGACCCAAAAATCAAAAAATAAAAATAAAGCGTACACGGAGGGTAGAGGCCCTGCCAGGGCCAGCCCAAAGCCCAGCACAGACCTGGGGCGGCTGAAGGGGCAACTCTTAAGCATTGGTTCATCTTCCAGTGGCAACTGATGCTCAAAAATGTTTGCAGGGGCGGAGCGATAGCCCAGCGGGTAGGGCATTTGCCTTGCACGCGGCCGGCCCATGCCAGCCCGGCTCGATCCCGGCATCCCATATGGTCCCCGAGCACCGCCAGGAGTAATTCCTGAGTGCAGAGCCAGGAGTAACCCCTGAGCATTGCCGGGTGTGACCCAAAAAGCTAAAAAAAAAAAAAAATGTTTGCAGAGGGGCTGGAGCGATAGTCCAGCGGGTAGGGCATTTGCTTTGCACATAGTCAACCCGGGTTCTAACCCCAGAATCCCATATGGTCCCCCTGAGCACTGCCAGGAGTAATTCCTGAGTGCAGAGCCAGGAGTAACCCCTGAGCATTGCTGGGTGTGACCCGAAAAGAAAAAAAAAATGTTTGCAGAAATCCGGCCAGGGCCAGAGCGATAGTACAGTGGGTAAGGTGCTTCCTGGCATGCAGCCAGCCAGAGTTTGATCCCTCACATCCCATATGGAGTCCTGAGCACCGCAGGAGGGTTCCTGAGCTCAGTCAGGACTAAGCCATGAACACTGTCACACTTGGCAAAAAAAAAAAAAAAATTCAGGAATTGGAGTGATGGTACAGTAGGTAGGGCCATCTCCAGCACCCTGTGTAGTCCCGAGCCCATCAAGAGATGATCCCTGAGCACTGAGCCAGGAGTAAGGTGTTCTCTGCCCCACCATCCCAACAAAACAAATTATAAAAACTTACTGCAAAAAGTTTTTTATTATTATTTTCTTTTTTGGGTCACACCTGACAATGCTCAGGGGTTAGTTACTCCTGGCTCTGCACTCAGGAATTACTCCTGGCAAGGCTCTGGGGACCATATGGGATGCCAGGGATCAAACCCAGGTCGTGTGCAAGGCAAATGCCCTACCTGTGTGCTATCGCTCCAGCCCCAAAGGATTTTATTTTTTAATTTTGGGAGCAACCTGTGGTATTCTGGGACTACTCCAGGAAGTTCTTGAGGACCCTGTAGTGCTGAGATCAAACACTTGCGAGCACCTGGGGGGGCTCTCACATGCAAAGTATGCACCTAAGGCAACCTCAAGGAGATGCTTAATAAATTCCAGAAGAAATAGGTCTCTTTTTTTTAACCCACAGTTGAAAATATCAACAATCAAAGTAGAAATTCACCGGGCCAGAGCAATAGTACAAGGGGAAGGTGTTTGCCTTGCAAGAGGCCAACCCAAGTTCTATCCCGGCATCCCATATGGTCCTCTGAGCACCACCAGGAGTAATTCCTGAGTGCAGAGCCAGGGGTAACTCCTGAGCAGCGCAGGGGTGACCCAAAATAAAAAAAAAAAAAGAGAGAGAGAGAAAACAAACTCACCAACCTAAACTTTTTTTTTTTGCTTTTTGGGTCACACCTTGTGATGCTCAAGGGTTACTCCTGGCTCTGCATAAGAATCCTCCTTGGGCCAGAAGATAGCACAGCGGGTAGGGTGTTTGCCTTGCTCACAGTCAACTCAGGTTCAATCCCGGCATCCCATATGGTCCCCGAGCACCACCAGGAGTATTCCTGAGTGAAGAGCCAGGAGTAACCCCTGAGCGTCGTTGGGTGTGACCCAAAAAAGAAAAAAAAAATATCACTCCTACCGGTACTTAGGGGACCATATGGATGCTGAGCATAGAACCAGGGCCTGCTGCATGCCAGGCAAACACCCTACCGGCTGTACTATCACTCCAGCCCCACATAAAAACTTGAAAGTACCCGGGCCACAGTCATAGCACAGTAGGTACACAGTAGGGAGGGCATTTGCCTTGCACACAAGTGACCCAGGTTTGATCTCCAGCACCCCAGCACACCCTAAGCCCTGCCAGGAGTGATACCTGGGTGTAGAGCCAGGAGTAACCCTAAGCACTGCTGGGTGTGGCCCCCAAACCAAACTGAACAATGAAAAATGAACTTTAGGGCCACCTGCCCCTCGAGGTGTTGCAGGTGTGGCTGCGGTGTCCCCTGCATTGGCAGGTGGCAGACAGGAGACAGGCTTGTCTACACCCCCCAGGGCTCTGCCCGTGGGCCTGGGTGGTGGATGGTCTGACACAGGAAAAGACTGGGCCCCCTGGGATGAACCCAGAGCCATGACAGAGCCTGGCAAGCTACCCGTGGTGTATTCAATATGCCAAGAACAGTAACAATAGAGATGAACTGGACAAGGGACAGACCAGACACACAGCTGCACTGGCCGGCCCACATGGAGTCTCTGAGGAATCAGCTGCTCCCCGGCTGAGACCAACGTAGCTCCTATGGTAAAGCAATCATGTGGGGGGGAAGCCACGCTGGCCGGAATTGGAGTGAGGATTTGGGCTCCTCCTTCTCCATGCCGGTGGGTGTTGCTACTGGCTCCAAGCCTCTGCAACCAGATGAAGCGGACAAAGGGACAGACCAGACACACAGCTGTGATGGTGCACAGCCGCGCAAGAGGCTTAGATAACAAAGTAGGCTAGGAGGGGGCCGGAGCGATAGCCCAGCGGGTAGGGCGTTTGCCTTGCACACGGCCGGCCTCTGCTGGCCTGGGTTCGATCCCTGGCATTCCATATGGTCCCCGAGCACCGCCAGGAGTAATTCCTGAGTCCAGAGCCAGGAGTAGCCCCGAGCATTGCCGGATGTGACCCAAAAAAGGCAAAAAAAAAAAAAAAAAAAAGGCTAGGACCAGGTCCTTCCCAGGATCTTTCACATCTGTACACCATAATGATCATTGTAGTTGTAACAAACTGGGGGAGGCTGATGGGGAATGAGAACTATGTCACACTAGAACTCACTACTGAATATACACAGATACTTGCATCATAAGCCGTAAGGCAAGTCACAAAGTGTAAGAGAGAGAGAGAAATACAGAAACAGATTGAAAGAAAGCTAAGGTGCCTGCCATAGGGGCAGGCTAGGGTTGGGTGGGAGGGAGCGTTGGGACATTGGTGGTGGGAGTGGGGCACTGGTGGAGGGCTGGGTGCTGGAACATTGTATGACAGAGACCCAATTGTGAACATCCTTGTAATCGTGTATCTCACGGTGGTATAATTAAAATTTTTTTAAAAAAGCGAACTTTGGGCCAGAGCGATAGTCCAGCGAGTAGGGTATTTGCCTGGCATCCCATATGGTTCCCTGAGCACCACCAGGAGTAATTCCTGAGAGCAGAGCCAGGAGTAACCCCTGAGCATTGCCGGGTGTGACCCAAAAAGAAAAGAAAAAGATGGGCCGGAGCGATAGCCCAGAGGGTAGGGCGTTTGCCTTTGCACGCGGCCAGCCCATGCTGGCCCGGGTTCGATCCCGGCATCCCATATGGTCCCCGAGCACCACCAGGAGTAATTCCTGAGTGCAGAGCCAGGAGAAACTCCTGAGCATTGCCGGGTGTGGCCCAAAAAAGAAAAGAAAAAGAAAAAAAGAACTTTGAAGCACTCTCAGCAAACCATCTTGTTTCAAGAGCACATCAAAATCAAAGACCCCCGCGCCCACGTCTGGGAGTATGACAACAGCTGGAGACTCAGTGCTGGTCCCGTGCTAAGACACGTTTCTGGTATCTGGTGCCCAGGATGCGGCTGAAGGTCCAGCAAAACACAGGAAGGCCTCCAACAACTTAAAATTCAGACCCCACTATCAATAGTGCCAATGTTGAGGAAGTCTGGTATAAAGTGTCAACTCAGCGTGAAAAGCAATGTTATTTCACCCACAGAAAGGGTTTATTCAGAAGCAACAACAAAAGGCGATTTAGAGCTGCCCTTGCCCAGGGCCCTTTGGGCGGCAGCGGAGGGAGAAGCCTCCTTCCTTCCCACTCAAGGCATGTTGGGTTCTGCAGTCTGCAGGCTGGAGTGCTTCCGGCAGCCCACCCTCACCCTACACTCATTTTCACAAAACCAACCAAGAGAACCATTGACAATGAACTGTTCTGTGCTGGGGACGGGGCTCACCGAGAGCACTTGCCTTGCGTGGTCCAGATCCTGGGCACGACACCCAGCACTAGAGCGGGGTGGGAGCTCATGGCCCCCGGTTTGAGACCCTGACTTCCAGCTGTTTACCTTCCCCCACCCCTGCCACACAAAGGAAGCTTGAACACTAATACCTGATCACATTTTTCGTATAGCTATGACACAGTAAGAAATTTGATGGTTTCCCAAACAGCCTATTCTCTCCTTTCTTCATTAGCATCCACATACCCCGAGCACAAGCGCTGTGGCAGGGGGAGAAGGCGGAAAAGAAAAGGCCTCACAGCTCTGGGTGCTCCTGGAGGTGCCAGATTCGGACTTCAAGCTTACCAGACATTGGAAGGTTTTTTTTCCCTTAGTGGTGGGTCTACTCAGCTGTGATCAGGGGTCTCTCCCGTGGTGCTGGGGTGACCTCTGAATATTGGGGCTGAGCCCTATGTTTGTTTGGTATTTTTTGGGGGCGGGGATGGTGTTGGTTCCTTTACATGGCTTCCGGGCACACCTGGCTTACTCTTGGCTCTGTGCTCAGAGATCATTGTGGCTGTCCTGGAGGGCCATATGCTGTGGCTGGGGCTCAAACCAGAATTTTCCTTAGAAATCAAGTACCAAGAGCCAGAGAGAGATAGTGTAAGGGGGCAGGGGGAAGAGGCTCTTGCCCTCGTATGTATGTGGCTGAGCCGGGTTCGATCCTGGAGTAAGAGCCCTAAGCACTGCTGGGGTGGCCCAAATCCTTCCCCCAACAGATCATGTACCATAAAACATCTGTATTTACCATCACAAATACAGATGGGAAGAGTCGGAGCAGAGGGGAAAGTCAGGGCAGTGGGTTCCCCAGTCCTAGGAGATGGGACTCATTGGAGCTCGTCCCAGCACCCTCCCCGGTCTCCTAGTCAGAGAGGTAACCCCAAGCCATAGAAACCAAGGCAGCGGCAGCAAGGAAAGGCTCCCGACACCCGAACCTCTGGGACTGGTCCCAACCCCCAGCGTGAGGTTCCAGCCCGCTGTTCCACGCAGAGGTTGAGGGAGACCCAAGTTTAATCCCCGCAGGAGTGAGTCTTGGGCACCCCGGTGTGGCCCTCACACAGAAGCTGAAGCCTCGCTCACATCCTTCAAGGATCCTTCTTGGGGCAGGGGCGATAGTTGAGTGGGTACGGCTCTTGCCTTGCATGAGCCAATCAGACTTTGATCCCTGGCACCTCAGGTGATCCCCCGAGCCTTACCAGGAGTGATCCCTGAGTGCAGAGCCAGGATTAAGTCCTGAGCACTTTTTGGGTGTGGGGCAGAAAGGAACAGAACACAGGTGCCTTCTTGCTGATTTCAAAGCCGAAGGAGAAGATACGGTCTTCTTCCTGGGGAGGGCACTATCACCAACATTGGGTCCGGAAGGTCAGTACAGCTTGCACTGAACACGTTGGATGTGATCCCAGCCCCCCCCCATCCCATACATAAACCTGCACAGAAAAAAAAGCAAGCCACACAGCAGATGGGGCCTGCAACGTCTGTGCGAGCCAGACCCCCACCCTCTCCCACCCCCTAGTGGCCACCCACCCCACATCCAGAACTCCACTGTGAAACGCATATATTCATTCTATCCCTTAATCCTCCTTACAAGTGAACAGATGTCTTAACGCACTGCATAGATGAAGAAACTGAGGAATTGAACCGTGGCCTATGGGCCCTTCACTCATGAATTACGGTCTTCGGGCCAGGGCTTGTAGTTCAGTGGTGATGCTTCAGTCTTTTGTGTGGAAGGCCTGGCTTGGTTCTCCACGCAGCCCAAATACCCTCCCAACAAATTTAACATAAATCATAAACTCGCCTCCCCCGCCCCCTTCCCAGCGCTGCCAGATCCTAAATATCCAAATCAGATTTTAAGCTCAATCCAGTCTAGAAATGGCTGTGGACGGCTACCAGAGACATCCAAGAGCAACAGGCAACTCCTTCCACACGCACGGTGTTTCTGGCGCTTTCCGGTTTGCACTTTGTAGGTTACTTGGAAAAGCCTAGCCTTCCCAGGGGCAGAAGAGATAGTACAACAGTAGGGATGTGCCTGATCCAGGTTGGATCCCCAGCACCCCATTGCTTCCCTTAAGCCCCACCAGGGAGTGATCCCTGAGCAGAGCCGGAAGCCCTGAGCACAGCTGGGTAAGGTCCCCCAAACAAAAATTGCTTAAGCATTTCTAGCCTGAAAACAAAATGCAGGGTACTGGAAATGCTGACTGCAGGTGGCTAAGGATCAGTGAGAGAACATGCATCCGGTACCTTGTGTATTTGCACACTTCCATCTATATATTTTTAGAATTAAAAGCTTTGGGTCAGAGCTATAGTTCAGCAGGGAGGGCATTTGCCTTACACATGGCCGACCTGGGTTCGAATCCCAGCATCCCCTATGGTCCCTGGAGCACCGCCAGGGAATAATTCCTGAGTGCAGATCCAGGAGTAACCCTGAGCACCATTAATGCTCTTGAGCAGTGTTTTAAAGTTGGGGTTATGCTCTGACACCTGAAACAAAACCAAAAAAAAAAAAAAAAAAGACAAACGGCTTACTTTTTTTCATGCAGAGAGAAAATTCATGACTTGAATTCAAGCTTTTAGTCACTGTCTTTACCCAGTGACTTCACGTAAAGCAGAGTGAAATTTCTTTTCCATACTAGGACAGAAGCATTCTAAGATACAGGTCTGTCTTAGGAAGCCAAACTCATTTTAGAAATGGAAATCAACACCAGAAGGGTTAACACAAAAGTCTGGTCTTGAGCCCTGGCACCACTGCCAGGAAGAATGCCAGAACTCGAAAGAAACTGAGTTGACAGAAACCACACCCTGACCGAAACAGCAATGCTGCATAAAAGATCAATCACTCGAACATCAGAGCTGGTGTCTGTAAGCAAGGAAGCGGAGTGCACAATCAGGGTGGGGCTTGGCGTCTCTGGACTCCATCTGGGAAGGAAGGTGTCTCTCTTGACCTAAAACCAGGAAGGTCTGATACCTGCACACATCCTTTGTAGTTATCCCCTAATCTTGACGGAGGACAGGCTGAAATTCAATCAGGAAATGGCCAGCACTACAATTTGCTCAATATGCCTGGTGTCTCACATTACAGTGACCATAGCACAATGTAAGCCTAGCATCAAATTCACCTTCTTAAAAGAGCACGGACCTAAAGCAGGTCAATTCTGCCCTAGTGTTCTGGGGGCAGGGACCTGACAGGTACTGAAATAACCCCCAAGGGCGACCCTCACAAGCCGCTTTCAGTTTTGCAACAAGAAATGTTTAGGCAGGGCTCAGGGACTAGGTTAGGTTAACTGCCTGAAATCACCATTTGTGGAAAACTGAGATTGTAGGTGGTTTTCCCGTTGCTGTTGTTTGGCAGGGCGTGCAACAGGGCACACCAGCTGTGCTTAGAGGCTACTCCTGACTGCTGAGGACAAGCACTGTACTCTCTCCTGTCCTGTAGTTGTTCAATTTCAGTTCAAGGCTGTTAGGAATTATTAGTCAATATCTGTTCCTACTGAAAGCTACCTGCAGTATAAAACAAGAAAACCACCTTTTACGGCCATTGTGTAAGAAAATTTGTGGAGTGCTGAGTAATTAAACGAGTTCATGCAGACTGCAAAACCTTCAAGTAAGGGAAGTACCACTGGACTCGGTGGCCAGAGTGCAGCCCCCGTAAGTTCCAGAACCTAACCGTACAATGCGAAAGGAGCTGCCTGATGCGCTTGATGTTTCAGGCATGCTGAACTCCTATCTAATCTGAGCTCACACGGAACTATATCTAACCTGAGCTCACACGGATATCACTAACAGCACTGAGGAGAGAAGAGGCCCACGGCCATAGGAGTCCTGAGTTACACAGATCTTAGAACCTGCAGAAAGAACCCAAGTTTCGGTCATTTCATAGAGCAGAGAGCGGAACAAAATCAATTCAGGCAAAACAACCCTAAGTGGAGAAGAGGCCCGCGGCCATGGGAGTCCTGAGTTACACGGATCTTAGAACCTGCAGAAAGAACCCAAGTTTCGGTCATTTCATAGAGCAGAGAGCGGAACAAAATCAATTCAGGCAAAACAACCCTAAGTGGAGAACAACCCTAAGCGAGCAGCCCCACTGGAAACAACTGAATGGGACAAGGGAAGGCTGCGGCGATCAGCTTGTTATGCAGGCAATTTCCCTGCCTGGAATGGCACAAAAACCTGAGAAGCTTCCTTGGAATTTGCTTAGAGATAACAAAAGCATCAGGTCCCTGGCTGACATCCAAATGAGATTAAATGGAGATACAAGCAAGGCACCACAAAGGACAGATACATCTAAGTCCTGTTCCCAGGTTTTTAAAGACTGGCACTGAACAAACAGGATCTTTTAAATCTGTGAATAGTATGTACAGTGGGCATGGAGTTTGTCTTGCACACAGCCGGATCCAGGGTCCATCCCTGGCATCCCACTCGGTCCCATGACCACCACCAGGAGTGATCCGAGTACAGAGCCAAGAGTAAGCCCTGAGCACTGCTGGGTGTGGTGCAAAACTGAAAAAAGATTTTACAAGCCAATGTGCTCACCGAAGGATTAATTTCAAGAAATACATTGCTTATAGACTCCATATTTAGTCACTACCTACTCAACTTTCCCATTCTGTTTTATTTAGAAATATCACATATACAAAAGCACATAAACACAGATATTTAGCAGACCCCCCAAGCCCCAGCTTTAGCAAGAGCACCACCAGTTCCTTTGAAGGCTCCCTTGGTCCGCCACGGTCTCATCTCCCTCCAGCGCAACAGGTAACACTGTGGGCTTTTTTCCAATCCTCGCTTTTCTTTCATTTACCGTATTATTTAACAGCCTGATTTGACTCTCACGGAAGTGTCCTCTGTGACATGCTCTTCCTGACCACACTGCTGGGCTTCACTCCTCTCACGGTGCAGCTGTAGCTCTGAGAGACTTCTGTGGAACTCCATTGCAGGAATATACCACACAATGTTTATCCAACCGACGAGCTGCTGGCAGACATTTGGGGATTCCCAATTTGCTTCCTCTCCCCTTTCTTCCTAGTACAAATAATGAGTGTGATGTTCTTACATCTCCTAACACGTGCAGTACCTCTAAGGTGGAAGAGCCATGTTTGGTAAGTTATGGCATGTCCAATCTGGTTATAGGACAGTCAAATTTCTGATGTTATTTTAGAACAACTTTAATCTATGGAGAACTCGCTACATGTATTGCTTATGGGAACAGACAGATCAACTACAAAAATTCACTGCATTTATAAAAAGGAAACTAAAAAAGAAAATCGGGCATAAAAACATACATTTACTTGTCAATATTCTTTCAAAAATTGCACATAAGAAGTGATGCTTCCTAATAGGTGGAAAACATGTTTCTAAATATGCTGAGTGAAAACAGCAAGGTCCAGAACATCTATGTACCATTACAGTTGTGCCTATCACCACACACCCACACACATGCACACATCCACACCACGAGCAACTGGAAGAGTAACTGCCAAGAGCGATTACTCTTCGGGAGGGATGGAGCAGGCAGGGTGGAAGGGAGACAGAGATCGCTCACCAGACTTACATTGCTATTTCTGGAACCATTATACAAGCTTTGTAATTGTAATACAATATTCTCCCAAAGTGGCCCCGGGGTTTTCATGATCAAAATTCAGAATGCAAACTTAACTGAGCTGGAATGAAATGCCACCCCACAGAAACAGTCAGAATAGATCCTTCTGTTTCATGTACTTGAATGTTTAAAATCATTTACCACTTCCCCAACTCCCAGCAACGGGGATCAAATCCAGGGCTTTACACAAGGCAGGAACTCTACTGCTAAGCTACATCCCCAATCCATGTAACACTCCCTTTTTTTTTGGGGGGGGGGCGGGCGCACTCTTCAGGGGACCCGAGGGCACTCCAGGGAATAATCAACTGAGCTCATGATGTGCAACACATTTTCAAAAGCATACAACTAAAATAACTTTCCACCCTAAATTGGTCTCTTTATTGGGGCGAGGGGCAGGGGTACTGTTGGACCACACCCGGCTGTGTGTTAGGATCACTCCGGGCGGGCTCGGGGACCATATGGGACGCCAAGGATCAACCCCAGGTTGGCTTCGTGCAAGGCAACAGTCCTACCACTGTCAAATCACTTTGCCCCTATAGTGTTTGGTCTCAACATCTCAAGACACCTTTTAACCAGTAGGTGAGGTTGGCTGAAATCCACCTGCACGTTGTCAAAGTATCCTCAGACCCTGGTAAAATAGGGTTATGACGCGGTAGTAACTATATGCAAGAAATTAGATGAGAAGTGCTTTAATCCAAACAGAAAATCAAATTTATTATGATCTGTCTGAAGGGAAAAATATGTTATAGCAAGAGTCTCTACACGGCAGAGAGGAGGAAACGTAGGCAGCAGACTCAAATGAATGGGCCCTTTGAGAAGCACAAGAGAAAAGCGATGAAACCAAAACTATAGTTCTGCTCAGTGCAAGGTTCATCCAACTTCTTTATTATTATGTAAATTCTTTTACATACATAAGTATTTACAAATTCTATGTCCAAGGCATGCTTGATAATTAAAATATCATAGGTTATGGAAGACAGATATGTAAGTCTTATTGCTGGTTTCAAGAGTAAAAGAGTGTTTTACTCTTGGGTATGTCTTCTCTTTTGAAAGCACCAATCCCCTATCTATCAAGTAATCTTATTAACCAATGACACACCTTAAAAGCTTTTTTTTTTTTTTTTTTGGAGAAGGCCACACTAAGGGTTGCTCAGTGGTCACTCCTGGGTATCGAATCGAAACAGGGTCAGCTGTGTACAAAGAAAATGCCTTAACTCCAGTACTCTCTTCCCCTTGAAGGCTTTTTGTAGAGGAAACGTGCAATAGCCAACTGATTTTCATTAGCAGTATGTATATTGCTCGTAGTCATCTAGTATGTAAACTTATGAATTTTTTACATTCACAATAAATAAGTTTATATTATAAACTTACGAATTTATTAATACTCATTTCTCATATCAGCATACTTTTGGATGGGGGGGCAACCTAACTTCCAGGTTTTCACTATGGCAAGGTCTTGTCTATCACGAAGACACCGTAAGGGTCCAAGACTCCTTCCCAAACCCTATATAACTTCAATGGTGATCCACAGATCTACGTACCCAGAGAAATAAAACTGAAAACTTTCAAAGTACTTCATTAAGTAACCTATTAACTCTAGATGTGGCAAGAGACAACCTGGCATTTTCTTTTCTAATACATTAATTTAGTGCCTTAGTATTTTAGTAAATTTATACTTAGAATTAAATTACTATTTTAGTTTGGGGACATACCCCACATTGCTCAGGGGACCATGTGGTACCAGGAATGGAGCCTGGATTGGCATACCATGCCAGGCAAGCACCGTACCTCCCGTGCTCTCAAACACATTATCATTAAAAAAGGACTTTGATACTTTTAAGAACAATTTGGCCAAAATACACCAAGCAGCGCTTAGGAGGTGCCCGGCTTTGTGTTAGGCTGCCCTTCCTCACCCCATCCAGGTTTTATTTTTATTTTATTTTATTATTTTTTTTCTTTTTTGGGTCACACCCGGCAATGCTCAGGGGTTTCTCCTGGCTCTGCACTCAGGAATTACTCCTGGCGGTGCTCAGGGGACCATATGGGATGCCGGGATCGAACCCGGGCCGGCATGGGCCGGCTGCGTAAGGTAAACACCCTACCCGCTGGGCTATCGCTCCGGCCCCGCTCCAGGTTTTAGGGCTACACTGGGCGGTGCTCAGGGGACCACACAGTGTGGTCAATCAAACCCCAGCCTCCGCTACTAAGCTGCACCCTGGTTCCTGCTTTCCATCTTACTCCTTATGTAAGACACGACTTAACTGCTTCAGGTGTCCTAGTCCTGTCTACACTGCCTCTCTGGAGACAACTGAGGAAACCACACGGTGACTCTACGGCCACAAGCTGCGTAACGGCATTTGTAGACAACAACAGATTTCACTCACGGCAGTCCCCAACGGGCCACACATCTAGTCAAGCTGCAGAGTGGGCTCTGCCACTGGCCTGGCTTCTGTAATTACACTCAATGATGAAATCTGCCAAAGACTCCTTTCCCAGCCCCACCCTCATTAAGAAAGCATGGCTGACTGTCCCACAATACTGCAGTGACAGCTTAGGACTCGGCCAAGCCCATGCAGCGTGCCAAGGCACCTGATGGCCCCAGCCTGCCAGTGAAGCTCTGGAGCACGAGACTCCCTGGGAAACAAGCCATCTAATCTACTCAGCTCCTCACTCTGGGCAGATGGAAACACACGGAAGTTATGAATCACAAGTAGTTGCTCTATGTAGCTGAAAATGAACCTTTATACAATTGATAAAGCTGGCTACAGACAGAGCATGCTGCCAGCACTGGTGTAAGAGACATAAAAATGACTACCTGCATGGTATCAGTTTCTAAAAACCCTTCATATTATGGGCTACAACCCTCCCCCATTACACAGGTTTATTATACCCCACACATAGAAATAGATACATTTGTAATCTGACCAGACCAAGTAAAAATAAATATTGATACAGGATCTAGAACAAAGACCAAAAACTAGTTGAAAGTTTTGAATGCGCTTCTACATTATCGCATAGCTAGTGTTACCAAGATTATTTTAAATTTTTTGTTGCTAAAGAAATCTGTCGGGATATATAAATCTATCCTAACTTACTGCACATTTTTAATATTAAAGGCAAAATCAAAGTTACTCATAACCACCCAAAATTGAAGCACCATTATGAAAACATTTAAATTGTGGAACTTCTATAAAAATCAGTTTTAAACAGTTAGTCAGATAAAACTGTAACACTAATACTCGTAGATAACAGTGTACCTCTTATATTTAAAACAAGGGACTAGTTCAGAATCAATAACTTTATTAGAAAAAGATTAATACTAAAACTTTTCAATGACAGAGACAAATTTGTAACAGAAAGTTGAGATACTTTATTTTCACTTCTAAATCCAAAGGCTAGGTATAGCAGAGTTGTAAAAATGGAATCCCACTTATGATTCACACAAATACTAATGTTTAATCCTGTTTTCAAAGTCCAAGAATGAAAACTTGCATTTCAACACTGAGCAAGCCACATGTTTAGGTAATATTCTTAAAAAGTCTTAAAGAAAAAAATATGATACAGGACCTAAGTTTTCAGTGGCATATATGCTATTAACACGTTTTGCAATCTGACAGGTCACATCAGTCCTGAATTAATTTTTAAAATAATAATTAAAAAAACAAACAACTAACTCAGCTTTATACTTTTTCTATATGCCACTATATCTTTCTTTCACCTCATTTTAATGCCGATCTTCACTTTCTGCCGCTTTTCGGTATTCTTCCCAAAATATCTTCAAACAGTAATCCTACAATGGAAAATTTGGGGAAAAATGATAATTAGACAGCATGTAAAGGGCAAACTTTTATGGCTAAGTGTTGGCCCAGTCACTAACTGCTAATTAACATGTATCTGGAATGTTCATATTCTTACATTTCAAGGCATCTGTGTGGTCTTAAAGCCATGTGCCTGTGTATGCCCGACTAGGTGTGAGAAGCTCACAGCTATAGAGCACAGCAGTCCTAGATTAATGCCATCAACACGCCAGCTAATTGGTACTTCCTTTCAAAGGAATATTTCATCCCACGCCACTAGCCCAAAGAATGAACAATTTAAAGGTTTCAAGAACTCTGATAAAATCTGACTTTTAAGTTCTTTAAAAACCCAAATTTACTCTCTATGATCCATCAGTTTTGTCTTTCACAGACTGAAGGTACCTATCCTTGCTATTCACTGCTGCTTAAATGTACCAGCCAGTGACCGCTTCTATCTACCTATGGCTGACTGCAAATTCTCCTACGCAGTAGGAAATTAATATTAAACACATACCTCTTAAAGACTTGAGAATTGCATTGAATGTAACAAGGCGAATAATATGAAGTGTTTATTGTATTTTAAATTCTTTAAAGATACTAATTCTGGGCACCACTGCATCCCTACACACAGTTGAAGAAAAATTCCATTCTGTTAACATTTGATTAAGTTTCCACGCAATACACAAAAAAAAACCCCTCTGCACTTCTTGTAAAGAACAAAAAGATACACAACAATTAAGCGTCAAGATCACAGGCAATAGCATTCAAACATGGATGTGGGTAGAGAAAGGAGTACCTGGCATGAGTACCTGCTTAGTTTGACTGAATCCTTGATTTTTAATTTGGCTTTTCATGGGCCGCTCACAACACCAACGCTGTGTGAGGTATGGTAGTCAGCTGCAACAATTCATAAACCCTACACTTCCATCAATCCAATGCTACTGGCTCTCGAGTTACAGAACAAACTGCATTAGAATGCAAGGCAATAAAGCAAAAACTAGAAACATCCTTGACAAAGAAATAACTAGCAGTTTAATTAAAACAAAGTAGTCCAACATGTGCCTCAGAAATATTAAGTTTTTTTTAAGTTTATGTCTCTGCCAATGTACCAACACAAGATGGACTTAATACCAAAAAGAAAAAAAAACAGTTCAACCTTTTAATTTAAAAAAAAAAAAAAAGAAATGACAGCAAAATCCCTAAAAAAAGGATAATTAACTTTTCAATGGCGACTACATTACAAACGTGGGCAGTAACTTCCAAAGAGGCACACTAATGGGGCACGAGTCTGCTACAAAAGAGCTGAGACAAAACAATGTACCTCAAAATGTTTTGCAGGACTACACTGTCTTTTCCTTCAGAAGATGCTTTTTGCATGTCTTCTTACACGGCTTAGTTCCATCTTCATCTGTGCATACTTACGCTGCACTGTCAAACAGTAACAAAAAGCCCTAATCAAAGTGAGAAACAGTACACTTACCTCTGTCTGATCTGAGGTCTTATCAGATCAGTTTTAATTGGACTGAGTGTCACCTTCAGATTTAATGTCTTCACTGGTCCCATTGACCTCATTCTTAGTATCACTTTCCTTTTGATTCAGTGTTTGGGTCTTCACTCTGTTTTTCTCGACTACTGGACTTCACACTACTTTTTTTTATCATCAGATCCCCTCTTTTCTGCCATAAAAGAAGACATTAATCATGGACTTTAAAGTAACAAAATGCATCCTTGACACTGAAAAATGAAACTTAGAGAATATATCATTTCCCAACAGAAAGCAACACATTTTGGCAAGTATATCAAAAGTGCATAAAATTTATAATCAGAGAATTAGGGATAGCAAAGAACAGAGGGCAAATATTTACAAACTGCTGACAGTGCCAAACAGCTGCAGTGGTATTTAAATAAATTTCATTTAGACAGAATAAAGAACATCGAAAAGCAAGGAGGCATATATGAAAGCTGCCCATTAAAACAATCCATATTAAGAACTAGAAACACTAACTTCAAAGATGTAAAAGTTAATGTCTATGAAACAGGAATATCTATACAACTATGTATTTTTGATGCAAATGATTACTAATATATTTAAATACCTGAAGGACAAGCCTAACACTAATCAAAGAAAATGAATCATAAATCCCAACCTAAGTGGCTGAACTTCTAAAAAATTCATTAAAAAATGCTATATTGAAGGCTCTCTCCCCTAAAAAATTGAAATTCAATTCAGTCAAAAAATAAAAAGGTCTTATTTTTCTGTGCTGTATTCTTTGAAATGGATTAAACCTCAAACATGAGGCAAAGATGCAGTACTTCATGAAGCAAAGTATAGTTTTAAGTTTCCAATACCTAAAAAACTTATGAATAAAAAAAAATTTCCCCTTAAAATTAAGAATAGCTAATCTCTAGCAGAAGAGTTCATAAGACAGAAACCCATTTTAAGATAAGCAGAGCCCTCCCCAGGAGGACAGATGGGTTTTGGGAGGGGCCCATCACCTCTAGGGGGTCCTGGAAGCAGCCGGATGAGACTCGCCCACCAAACTAGCCCCACCTTCGCTGTCCGGACGCTGCAACATAATCAGCCCACCTGGGAGGGATGCTACCTCAAGACCAGATTAGCAGAGCAAAACGAAGTTCGAGCCCAGGTAGGCAGCTCCCAGAAGCGGGAATCACTGGGAATTCATCAGAGGGAGCCGGGGCCGGCCCTTCCCCCCTCCATTTTGTCCAAGCCTGGTGGCCCTGCCCAGGAGCTGCCCTGGGGCGACCAGCCATAACATGCAGAGCCTCACACGCGGCTGGGGAAGCTGGAACTTGGCTCTCCCCAGGCTTGGCTGACCATGGGACTCCCAGGAGGACACATGGGTTTTGGGAGTGGGCCCATCACCTCTGGGGGGTCCCGGAATCAGCCGGATGAGACTCCGCCCACCACACTAGCCGCCACCTTCGCTGTCCAGACGCTGACCATGAGGCCCCCGCTTGCGGCGCTGGTCCATCAAACTAGTGGAAACAGTTATGTCCTTTAATGCACTGCATTCTACGATGTGTAGGAAAGTTAGGCGGGGGGGAGAGATAGAGAGGAGAGAAAAGACATACAGAACCCGCCAAGTAGTTGATGTGTGGGAGGGGGAGGGAGGTGGGGACATTGGTGATGGGAGATGGGTTCGGGTGGAGGGATGGGAGTTGGAACACTGTAGAACCAAAACTCTACATGAGCATCTTGCAATTGTATGTCTAAAAGTGGTGTAATAAAATTAAAAAAAAAAAAAAAAGATAAGCAGAGCCCTCTGTATTCCTAGGACAGTTACTCAGACACAACAACAAACTGGAATGATGGAAAGGGAAGCAAAACGTGATGTGGCGGTGACTCAAAGATGTGAGAACTGAAGCTCTCATGTAAAGAATATTCAGTCCGTAACACGTGCAAAATGCAGAAAGCAATGTCCAAGTAGTTAAGTGTAGGAGTTGCTCAGCTCTGTCTGTCCACTGGGGAACTGTGCCAGCGGGTGTGCTCTAACTGACCTTGTGGGAAAGGCCTCCCTTTGTGCCTTATGGGCTTCTCCGGTGCACAGGTGGCTTCAAGGAGGAAGTCGTCTTGTTGTCCCGCAGAGGACTTAGTAGTCAGTCCAATAATCTTATCTTCTGCCCTATGTAAATATGGTAGATCTTAATAGTCCAAAGGTCATCCACAAAAATAAAGTGGTGGATTATAGGACTATGGATTAAAAAATAAAACTCTCTTGACAAAGAGAGCATCTTAAATTGGGTGGCAGAAAAAGGTTTGCGTGAGAAAGCACTTTACATTTGTGGAGTTAGATGAACTGCTTCCATCAGCGCTGGGAGCAGTGGTGAATTTGCTTATTTGCCATTTACCAAAGGCTGCTACTGCTCATTCCCAGCCTCAATGTCCAGGCATTCAATTACAGTACACTGAGGAGCACCTGAATAACGGACATCCACAGAAGAGACCTCTCTATACATGTGAACTATTTAAACAAAAGCTCTACTGAGTTTCTTATTACTCTATCCAGAAATTACACAAACACATGGGGCTAGAGAGCTATTACAGCAGGTTGGGTGCTTGACTTGTGCATTGATGACCGGGTTCGATCCCTGGCATCCCATCAACCCACCAGGAGTGAGCTCTAAGTGCAGAGCCAAAAATAAGGTCTGAACACCGCTAAGTATGATCCAAGAAACAAAAACAAAACAAAAAAAAACAACAACAAAAACTTACAAAGACACATCTGGTTCTCTCATCAAACCATGACTCTGTTGGTCCAACTCTGATCCCAGATAGTTATAAAGGTTAGCTAGCCTTTATCTATGAGAATGAATCCTTGACACCAATGACAAGGGCTTTAGTTTCCAAACCAAGGGATTAGGGGCCGGAGCAATAGCACAGGGGGTAGGGCATTTGGTTCAACCCAGATTCGATCCCCGCCATCCCATATGGTCCCACAAGCACTGCCAGGAGTTAAATCCTGAGCAAAGAGCCAAGAGTAACCCCTGAGCATCACCAGGTGGTATGACCCAAAAAAAAAAAAAAGAAAAGAAAAAAAATGCAAACCAAGTGATTAATCTGATCTGACCCTTGCATCTAACTCCCAAGCTAATCATCACTCACTCCAAACACATTAGTCAAAAACTGTTGGGGGCCGGAGCGACAGCACAGCTGGTAGGGCATTTGCCTTACACACAGCCGACCTGAGTTCGATCCCTGGCATCCCATATGGTCCCCTGAGCACCGCCAGAAGTATTTCTGAGTAAAGAGCCAGGAGTAACCCCTGAGCATTGCCAGGTGTGACCCAAAAAAGCAAAGCAAAAAAAAAAAAAAAAAAAAAAAAAGTTACCAAAAAGAATTGGGTGAAGCTTTTTATACTAATGTAAACAAATGTAAAAATCAGTTAATCCTTTGTAGCAAATGCCTTTTGAAATCACAGAATTTTTTTTAACTTAAATTGTAAAAACTAAATCCTTTGACAATTAAAAAAAAACCACTATTTTCCTTTCTTTTTTTTTGCTTTTTTTGGGTCATACCCCAGCGACCGCTCAGGGCTTACTCCTGGCTCTGCACTCAGGAATTACTCCTGGCAGTGCTCGGGGACCATATGGGATGCTGGGGATGGAACCCTACCTGCTGGGCTATCGCTCCGGCCCCGACTATTTTCCTCTTAAACATTTGCTCCAAGTTGCAGAAAAAGCCAATCTATAGCCAGAGGGAGTACAGGACTGAAGGTGCGTGCCTTGCACCCATCCTGGGTACCCCGGTTCCAACTCTCAAGACATGATCCCCTGGGGCCAAAGCATTAGCTCAGCGGGCATGCAGCCGGCCCCGGTTTGATCCCCAGCATCCCACCAGGAGTAATTCCTGAGCAAAGAGGCAGGAGTAACCCGTAAGCATTGCCAGGTGTGATTACCCCCGAAAAAAAAAGACTATGATCCTCCTACCCCCAGCACTGCCAAAGGTCACCCCTGAGTACAGCCAGGAATGGTCTGTAAGCACAACCACATGTGGTCCCTCCACACACACACTGCCCCCGCCAAAAAATAAAGGGGTGGGGGGGGGGGAGAAGAGGTTTCCAGCCTAAGGTACACTTACCTAAAGAAAAATAAAAGAAGACTAAAATATGAATTTATTGTTTGCTCCTAGCACTCAATCCAATAAAACCTGAGTCTAGCTGAAACAACTCCTCACTTAAGCATTCTAGAAAGAAAACTGTGGGCCTCACAGCTAAGACCAGTATTTTATAAGCCTGATGAGCAGCACACATATGTTGGAGGTCACACAGACAGTGAGAACAAGATGAAGTAAGCAAGAAAGAATCAGGAATGCTCTACCATTACTAAAAACCATGCGGAACAGCCCCAGTAAGTAAAAATAAAAGATGTTAGAAGACTAAAAAAAAAATACATAAAGGAAATCCCAATGATTAAAGTATCAAGTTTCAACACAGTTAAAAGGTAAGATGATCTTTGTGAAAACATGCAAAATATTTGAAGCTTTATTTATAGTGCCTAGTGAACCAGCCTCCAGAACGTCAATAAAAACGAAAGGAGGGCCAGAGAGTGCAGTGAGCGGAGCTCGGCCTTGCATGCAGCTGACCAGGTTTGACCCCAGCACCACAGCCTCCCAGGTGTGATCCCGAGTGAAAAGCCAGGAGTAAGCACTGAGTATACCATGTATGGTCCCAAACAACAAAGAATTTTTTTTTTTTTTTTGCGTCACACCGGCGATGCTCAGGGGTTACTCCTGGCTCTGCGCTCAGGAATTACTCCTGGCGGTGCTCAGGGGACCATATGGGATGCCGGGGATCGAACCCGGGCCGGCATAAGCCGCCGCATGCAAGGCAGGCGCCCTACCCGCTGGGCTATCGCTCCAGCCCCAACAACAAAGAATTTTAAGACAGAAAATGAAAGGAAAAAAGAGCGAAAAGCATGGTTTTTTCATGTAAGGGATTCAAGTCTGTGAACATAGGTTAATGAGTGTTGTACATGAAGACTAATGCAACAATGTAAATTCATTCTTCACTACATATGGAACACTGCAGCAAACTTAAAACGCAGCCGGTCATCAAGATAATCCATTGCAGTCAGTCCTTTAGTAATAACCCGACAGGGAACACAGTATCTGAAAGCATCGAATTGTACGGGTGCTTGCTCACTCTGCACCCTCCAGCCCCAGGTATGCACATGGTCTGCTGAGCACCACAGGAAGTGGCTCAAAAAACAAAATTAAATAGTAAACTTTCGGTTTACAAACCGAGAGGTGTGATTTTAACATGTTCTATCAAACAAGCCAGGTCGACTACCATCACAAGGCGGAGGAGGAGAAGGCAACGGATACCGCCAGTCTGTGACTGAGCAGCGCTCACATTAGAGCAAGCAGCAGAGCGTGAGGAAGCTGCCTCTGTTCACAGGAGCGAGTGACAGGATCTTAAAGAATCCAATTCTCACATAAACTAACCTTTCTCCTTGGATTTTCTATCTTGGTCTCTCTCCCGACTTTTGCTCCTGTGCTTATATGACTTTCGATCCCGGCTTTTTGATCTTCTTCGGTCCCGGCTCACGAGATCTATGCTTTCTTTCAGATCTATCATGGCTCCTGCTTCGTCGTCGCTCTCTACTTCTTAACAATTGAAAACAAAAGAAAAGCAACTCCAGTTAAAATAAAAATTTTGAAGAATTATATACGGTTGAATAAATTTAACAATTTTGGACTGAGACAATTCAGCAGGTAAGTACTTGCCATGCATGCAGCCAAACCAGATTTGATCCCAGTAGGCATATATTCCTGAAGTAAACCAGAGCCATGGAGTAAATCCTCTGCACAGCTGGGGGTGCCCGACCCCACCAAAAAAAAAAAAACCCCATAAGAAATGGTTTATCAAATTTGTTTAAAGCTTTTTAAATGGGTCGCATTTTAGTTCTTTCATTACACTTGATATTGTTCAAAACAAAGTGAATGATCTCACCAAGTGTGTCTTCTAATTCTTTATTTCGTTGTTTTTTTTGTGTGTGTGGTGGGGTATCACATCCAGTGATACTCAGGGGTTACCAGAGGTTCTATGCTCAGGAATTACTCCTTGCAGTTGGGTGGAAGGACACATATGGTATGCTGGAGATCAAATCCGTGGGCTGTATCCAAGCCAATTACCCTACCCACTGCACTATCTCTCTGGCCCCAGAGTAACTTGTAGCTACCTTGAAGATAGACTCATGGACTATTTCAAGCCCCCATAACATTGCATCATAGCCTTGCAAGGGCCAAGGAGAATGAGCGATCACCACGGAGGAGGATGAGTTTACGCATTCACTTGGCCAACGGCTCCACACATTCACTATACCTGCTTCGCCTTCTCTCTCTACTTCGAGATCTTTTGTGATCTCGAGACCTGCTACATCTCCGGTCAGAAGTTCGACTTGAATGTCGACTCCGTGACCGGCTTCGCTTCTTCTTTCTCTGTCTCGAGCCCTTTCTTTTTCTCTTTCTTCCTCTTCTCTTCGTCTTTTCCTTTCTCTTTCTTCCCTTTCTCTCTCCCGCTCTTTTTCTCTTTCTTCTCGTTCCTGTTTCTCCTTTTTCAAACGTTCATCACGATCTGGTTCTTCAGTTCTTTTTTCTTAATTTCTCCTAAGGAAATCAAATTGGATTTTTATACAACTCTAACCATACAGATAGGTAATGGCTACCTTACTTACGAAGTTGTAAATCAACTCAGAATTTAATATTCCACAAAAGAAATGTAGAAATCCGAAAACCAAATACACATATAAACATGAATATTCGGGGAGGGGGGGGAGAGGACCATAATGCAGGGCTGGTAATTGAACCCAGGACAACTGCATGCAAGGAAAGTAAGTACCTCACTCATGGCACTATTTCTAGGCTTGGGAATATTCTTTCCCCAAATTTGAAATGTGAAGGCAACAGGGGCTGGATGGTAGCCTAGTGGGTAGGGCGTTTGCCTTGCACGCGGCCGGTCCATGCCGGCCTGGGTTCAAACCCTGGCATCCCATATGGTCCCCCGAGCACCGCCAGGAGTAATTCCTGAGTGCAGAGCCAGGAGAAACCCCTGAGCATCGCGGGTGTGACCAAACAAACAAACAAACAAATAAATAAATGGATGAATAAATGGGACTACAGCAAAATAAGTTTCTGCATGAGATAAAAATGATAGTTTACTTTTTTAAACTATCATAGCTAAAATTACCCTACTGTATTAAAGATACTCTGTTGGGGGCCAGAGCAAGTGTCCCCCCACTTGCCTTGCATGAGGCCAGATCCGAGTTTGATCCCCTGCACCCCATATAGTCCCCAAGCACCGCCACGAGTAATTTCTGAGTGCAGTCAGGAGTAACCCCGAACATTACTGGGTGTGATGCCAAAAAAAAAAAACTCTGTTGAATGACAGAAAACCATGCACCATACATTTAACAAAGGACTACTTATCTAACACAAGCAAGGCACTCACAAAACTCAACAAAGACTGAACAGTTCTTCCTCAGAGAAGACATACAGATGGCTAATAGGAATATTATTAGAAAGTGCTCATCTGGGCCGGAGCAATAGCACAGCGGTTATTTGCCTTGCCCACGGCCGACCTGGGTTTGATCTCCGGCATCCCATATGGTCCCTGAGCACTGCCAGGAGTAACTCCTGAACGAAGAGCCAGGAATAACCCCTGAGCATCATCGGGTGTGACCCTTAAGCAAAAGGGAAAAAAAAAGTGCTCATCATCACTGACTACCAGGGAAATGCATATTGGAATCATAATGAAATACAGACCCTCACATCCATGGGAACAGTCTGTATCGATAAAACAACCACTGCTGGTGTAAATGCAGAGAAACAGCAGCCCTTGGACAAATGGAACAGTACAGGGGTTAAAGGCTCTTGCCCTGCAACTCCCCCCTGCACTGCCAGGAGCACAGAGCCAGGAGTAACAACCCCTGAACACCGAGTGTGCACCCAAACCCCTACACCACCCAAAATGCCTTCATATTCACTGATGGTACAACTGTCAACTGATTCTGCCTCTATGGAAAACAGCACTGAAGATTTCCAAAAATAAATTAAGACAGAAATAAAATTCCTCAAAAATTGAAAACTGATTATTCAAGTGTCTCCATTCCTTGGGATCCATCTATCTGAAGAATAGAAAAAAAAATCAATTCAGTGGCCAAGCATGGGCTGAGCCCAGTCTTGCATGCAGAAGGCCTGGAGTTGCTCCCTAAAAATACATGGTCCCCCTCAGCACCAAGTTCAGAGGAGCCCGAGAGCCACAAAATGATCCAAGGAGAGATATGCACAACTATGTTTACAACAGTATCTGAAAGTGGCCCAAATCCCCTACAATAAATACAGAAATTGTGGAGTGGGGCCGGAGCTGACATGGGTTTGATCCCCAGGATCCCATATAGTTCCCTGAGCACCACCAGGAGTAATTCCTGAGTGCAGAGCCAGGAGTAACCCCTGAGCAATCAGGTGTGACCCAAAAGGGGAAAAAAAAATTGTGGTATGAATACACTGTGGATACCACTTAGTCATAGATGATGTATTGCCCTTTGCTACAAACTGAATAGAACTAAAGGACGCCTTGTGCAATGACCAAGTAAGAGGTGGCTGTTGCCCTATATCTCATTCACATATGGCATATAAGGAAACAAGGCAGGACGGGGCTGCCTTCACGGAAACAAACCCTAGACTGAGAACAGACGTGAGATTAGGGGACCCAGAGAAGATACGGTGGGAAGGGTGTTTGCCTTTCACACACATACACCAGCTGGGCTCAAACCTCAACACTGGGGACGGAGCGATAGCCCAGACGGTAGGGCATTTGCCTTGCACGCGGCTGGCCTGTGCCGGCCCGGGTTCGATTCCCAGCATCCCATATGGTCCTCTGAGCACCGCCAGGAGGAACCCCTGAGCAATGCCGGGTGTAACCCAAAAAAGCAAAAAATAATAATAAAAAAATAATAATAATAATAATAATAATAATAATAAAAAACAAACCTCAACACCCTATATGGATGCCTGAGCAGAACCAAGAGTAAGCTCTGAGCACCACGTGGCCCCAAAACCAAAAAAAATTTAAAATAAACGAGATTACCAAAGTGACCTAACGCAGTGGCAGACACGTTGGTAGTGCTACAGTAACTTTGAACAACAAAAGCATAAATATCAACACTATTGTAAGGCAAATCATCTCAATGATAAAATTTTTTAATTTAAAACAGAAAGTTTGACTTCAGAAAAACAAAAGTGATTAGAAAGAACTTACCTTTAATTCTTCTACAGTAGCTTTAATTTTAGCATAGCCCATGTGCTGTTTTCCCATCAAATGGTCATCCACCCGGGACTGGGCATCTCCTACTATCAAAAAGGCTCCACATACTTCACACACTTCCATTTGTTTTTCTTGGGCAGCGAAACTTTCAATAGTCTGAAATGAAAATTCTGTTACTATAAGGGTATCCCAGGGGAAAGAGAACAAATATTTCCCACCAAACCACCTAAAATTTAAAAGATTTGTTTCCTGAATTTCCACTTGACCATTTTACCCTAAGCCTAAAACTGAGCAACAATTTAGCCTTTTTTTGTTTTAAAACCACATAGACAACACTCAGGGTCACTACTGGTTCCAGGGGTAAAACCTGGAGTTCACCCACTCAAAGCATGTGTTCCCAGCCCTTTGTGCCATCTCCCAAGGCCCTACTGGTCCTTAAAAAAAAAAAACCAAAAAACTGTCAGACTAAAGATAGCACAGCAGGTAGGGAGCTTGCCTTGCACACAGCTGACCTGGCTTCGACCCCAGTATCCCATATGATCCCCTGAGCACCTCCAAGAGTGATCCCTAAGAGCAGAGCCAGAAGTACCCTTGAGTATCACAGGCTGGCATGACATCCCCCTCTCAAAAAAAAAAAAAAAAAAGAAAGAAAGAAAGAAAGAAAAAGAAAAAAAGAAAAG
Organism: Cryptotis parvus; assembly: GCA_021461705.1. Lineage (NCBI taxonomy): Eukaryota > Metazoa > Chordata > Mammalia > Eulipotyphla > Soricidae > Cryptotis > Cryptotis parvus. Next base: position 38,888 of record JAJIBD010010439.1, read on the forward strand.
AAACAACACAAGGCAACAGCAATCAACTTGCTATTTCATTCAAGAAAGAATCCTACAGCATATTTCAGAGCTATGACCAATGACCACACCACCTTGATCAATAACCTAGGGTCAGAGAGAGCTCAACGTTTTCTCAAGGAAGGAGGCTCAGGTTCCGGGACTATATGGTCCCCTAAGCATTGCCAAGTATGCTCACCCACCCCTACCCCAGACTTAACCTACCTCTCATAAAGACGCTTACTTAGGTTTGACACTACAAAACCACAGTTGTCATGTTAAATAAAGTGTTCAAACATTAAGGAACTAAAAAGCACTGAATATAGCTTAAACATTCTATACAATATTTGGGAACCAATGACCAATAATTATACTCTACTGTCAATACCCATCCAATAAAAGCATATATTATCTAAAGCTGTTTTACAATAGGAAGTTTAGCAGCTGCCAGGCCCATGTGGGCTATGAACGTGAAATATTTACTACGTGGTCCTTTATGAGTGAGTTTGCACAGGAAAAAGGATAAGTCTGGAGAAAGGCAGAGGGCTGAGGCACGTGCTCTGCGAAGGCAGGCAGAACCCCGAGCACCAGTGTTCACCTCACCTCCTCCCATACAGAGTTTGTGGCGTGTGGGAATATGACTAAGCTGCACTGAACATGCATCCCTGGGCTTCAGAAGTTCACTAACTCTTAATTTAGAGTTAGAACATCCGAAAAGTCTTCAAAGGTCTACCTATAGAAACATATTCCAAATAATTCACAATGGACAGCCTGGATAAATCAAAAGAAAATTGTTACTCACCGAGGTTGTCGATCTGAGCAATTCTCGTTCTTCTTTTAACTGTTCAACTAATTTCATCATTCCCTGGGCTTCCTCTACCTTCCCTTCAGATCCTAATTCTTCAATCTAAAGGGATTAAGGGAAAAAGCGGTTAAGATCCCTTTCTAGGGAACAAAGACATAGTACAGCAAGGACGGCACTTGCCTTGCATGTGCCCACCCCAGGTTTGGTCCTCAGCACCCCATATGGCCTCAAGTCTGCAAGGAGTGACCCTGAACCCAGAGCCAGGGATAAGTCCTGACGTCACAGGGTGTAGCCCAAAAACAAACAAGAGTCCTTTCTAATAAAAAATACACAAGTTTTCCTCCCATTCTCATCAGCACTTATTTTCCCATTTAGTTTTACAAAATGTACTTGTTCTACTGAGATCCACCTCTATACCTAAATAAAAAAAGCACCTTGGGCGGAGCGGTAGCCCAGCGTGGGCGTTTGCCTTGCACGCCGCGGCCAGCCGGCCGGGTTCGATCCCCGGCATCCCATATGGTCCCCCGAGCACCGCCAGGAGTAATTCCTGAGTGCAGAGCCAGGAGAAACCCCTGAGCACGCCGTGTGACCCAAAAACAAAAAAAAAAAAAAAAAAGCACTTCTTTTTTTTTCTTTTTGAAAAAAAGCACTTCTAAAAAGTATTGGTTCCATCTACTGCTAAAATTGGAGAAACTCCTGAGGCATAGTTTCATATGAAAACAGTACAATTATTTGTATCCATAAGGTTAATTGTTAACAATCAAAAATTGTTCACTTGTATCGCTATCGCTTGTCACTTGTCTTCCTGTTGTTCATCGATTTACTCAAGCGGGCACCAGCAACATCTCCGTACATCCTATCACATGAGGGCATCTGCTCCCCCAGGAATACGAAGAGCCTCAAACCATTCCTCCAGGTCATGGGAATGAGGTCTGTGATTGTTACTGGTTTTTTGGAATATCATATACTACCGGGCAGCTTGCCAGGCTCTGCCGTGCAGGTAGTACACTCTCAGTAGTAGGCTCTCATCTCAGGCATTTACTGATTAATCGTAACAGGGAGAGACCAGCTTTTCTCTTGGGTGGAGCTCTGACGAGCTGTGGAGTCCAGATGTTGAAGATGGCGCCCTCATGGTGTGGACTCAGACACATGGGGCAGTGCTGCTACTGGTTCTCCCTGATCATGAGGTGCCTGGGAGGGATGGTGAGTTCTAGACCCTGGCAAGCCATCCCAATAGAGCCTCGCAAGAAGCCAAAA